>VZTZ01046622.1:78675-203961 GCA_013400955.1 Drymodes brunneopygia
CCCCCCCCCGCCCCAAAAATATCTATTTCCTAGCCTGGATGCAGCCAGAAGTGTGGGCCACTGTTTTGTTCTAATGAGGTGTCTTTTTAAAGAGATGAGATTGGGGCGTTTTCTAATTTATGCTCCATAGGTGAATTAACCTTTCTGATGAATAACACTCCAGCTTGAGATGTGAGTGCAGTTGTGGTCCATCTTCATTGCAGCTGATTCACAATTTGGAGTGGAAAAGACATCAAAATTCGGTGGATTTTTTACCTCAAGGTCAATGAAACCTTAGAGTTGTGGGTATTTCTGTTCGTTAAAAAATGGACTCTCCTCATATGGAATTGCAGCTCTTTCCCTTCAGAGTTCTGTAAAGAGACTTCTAGAGAATATTGAGGGGAAAAACTAGGAAAGGTTGGTACAAAAGCTGTCCTATATGGTAATACCATGAGCCGGAAAACAGGGAATATATTCCAAACTTGTGTATGTGCTGAGTTTATTGGAGTTTTTTCTCCAAGAGCAAGAGTTAATGAAAGTGCAAAATAATTTTAATAAAGTGTCTAATTTATTCTTAATTCAAAGTCATTTTTGTAACAGCTACAGGAAATATGCCCTACTGGAGTCAACTCAGACAAAATTCAACAGGAAAGATCCTACACCTCTTCATTATCCTGAACAGAAATGTACATAAATCTCCCAGGTTCTGCTTCTGTAGCTGATGCTTACTGAGCCTTTAGTACAAGTAATTAGGAGTCATCCCTCATAAAACAGTTGGAAGCCAGTGAAATGTCAGAGGATTTCCCTCCATGTTCAATTTTATTACAAATTCATGTGCTATCCTCTCAATTTTGCTTAGTGGATACAATTAATGACACTGAAGACTTCTCAGGGTATAAATTAGATTTTGAATTTGAAGTAATGCCAGTGGCTTAAAGAAGACAGTTTACTGATAACTCGGTCTTCAAACTGCACAATATATCAATTACTCACTTTCTCATCTGTCAGCTCTGGCTCTAGATTTGATACATGGTTTAAACAGCATCTTTTCAGTAAAGGAAATTGCAACAGAACTCAGTTGTATAAAACAGTTCTTCTTTGTACTTTGGGTGAAATAACTTTGAAACCAAAACTGTCTTTAAAATACCCATTTTCCCCAAATATTTTTTCCAAATACCTTTTCTTAAAAGTCAGTTTCAGTTTCTGTCCCTAGTAATATACATATTCACAATCCACACAGCTCACAGAAAGCAGAGCAGGGAGGACTCACTCTTTCTGCAGGCACTAATGTTATCAAAAATAGTGATAAAAAAATAGAAAGAGAAATTGTATACCATAAGTCTGAGATGCTGCTGTTCCAGAAATGAAAAATAAATTCTTGTCTGCTACTTAGAATGGAAGAAAACCTCTCTAGGGAAATGGGATGCATAGGATAAAATAGCAAGAAGGGCAAATGGGAAGATGGGAAATTCTCACTAGACCCAAGGAAGGTAATGTAGTGCCAAGATACCTGAATCACTTAAATATTCTGGTAGCTGCAAAAAATGAAATGAGAAGCTGAAGATAAAAATTCAGTACATCTATATAAAAATATGAAATTCATAATCCAGGAAACCCTGCAGATGTCTCGAATGTTGCTACAGGACCAAGAGGTGGACCATGCTGATGGCAGGCTTGAAAGTTTAAAGCAGCTTTAAGCAAACCTGAGCCAGCTGGATGGAAGAAATGTATAACTTATGGGTTCATTGTCTTTCATCACCCAAGAAGGTGAAAACTGGCTGATCTCAGTGCACTTACATTAGAATTTTGGTTCAAGAGAAATTTGGAACAACAGTCCCTGGTACAAATTGTTGGGTGAAGCTGTGGTTGGAAACTGCAGTGGGTATCACTGCTGGAGCAGGGCTTTTCACCTTTCTTTTTCTTTTTGCTGAGGATTGTTTCATGCAGTCAATGCTGTGTCTTTCATCAAGGCTTACTTTAAAGTTTGAAATTGACAGTCATCCCATGATTTCCCCTGAGCAAGTTTTCTTTGCAATGAATCTTCTCTACAAACTTCCTTGGACCTTGTAGCTTACCAATGTGATAACACTGATGTTCAATATGTTGGCACAAATTTCATGCCCCAAAAGCTTGCCCTTGAATTTGTCTCCTAGGAGAAAATGATGTTCATGCAACCACAGATGTTGATTATTTATATTACATACAATGATATTGCTGTGCTGTGCTGTTTGCCTTTGGTATGTCACTACAAATGCAGTATCCCAACAACACATTCAGAGAAGCCTTCCAAAAGCCAAGGGGCATTCCTGTTTCACCTTCCTTTATAAAGGATGTTCTGAAATGTCCAAACTTGCCTTCCTTCCCCGCAAAGGGCTTTATGTGTGTAACATTGCTGTCTAATACTATAGGTTAACTATCTAATCCATTAATGTAAGTAACAGGAATTGAATCCCACCAAAAATTGTTTTTACACTTTAATCTTTAGAATGAAATGATTGCACTTTTTTGTACATGATTGAAGCAAAGTTTCTGCACAGATAAAGCAAGACATTTCCTGGCAAAGGAAGGTGTTTTTCCATGAGCTAAAAGGAAGGTGTATGTTTTCTCACCACTGAATTTGCCTGAAGACATGTCTTACAGCACATTTCCCCTTAATGTTGTGAGGATCCATAAATTCAGGTCAATTTAAATAGCCAGCCAGTCTGCATTTTAAATAATGGTTCAGTTAATAAACAGAAAAAAATCTCAGAGAGCTCTGATGTATCAAGCTCTCTGAAAATCTCTTAATGGCAGTTAATAAAAAGAACTTCTAAATCAACACTTGAGTTTCCTGGAAGCCAATAGAAAGTCATTAAATCAGAAGTACTCTAATGCAAGCTCGCATGCCTGAAAGTGTTCAAGCACTCACATCATGACCACTTTGTGTCTGGGAAAAAAGATGATCAAAACTTCTGTGAAGAAAAGCAATGTGTTACAACACACTAATTTCTTCAAAATCGGAGTTTTCACAATAAATTGAAAATCATTCCCTCAAAGTAACTATATTATTGGCACCCCTTCTCAAAAAGCTGTATTTTCTCCCTAACTGACTGCAGAGGGAAAGATTGTTTCATTTGGTCTTGAGAAAAGCCCACTACTATCTTTCCTTTGTAAAATGTGAAATGAAAGGACTGTGCCTGGCACAAAGACAAGCACTCCTGTGAATGCACTGCAGATTGGTTTTCATTGTATTGTTAAAAGTCTTTATTTCCAACCTGTCCCCATTTCCTAGACCTGACTACCAGAGCTCAACAAGACCTCAAACCAAACAAGGATTTAACACAGCAACAACAAAGAAAACACAACTGTATTTTAAGACTTCAAAATACTTTTCTTTCCTCTTTCAAACAGCTATTTATTTACCTTCAAGTGCAGGCAGCCTCTAAGGTTGAAGCTGTTTGTATCAAGAGACTCCTCTCCATCCCCATCTTACAGTAAAGCCTTCTGAATGTTTGATATTAACCATAACATATTTATGTAGCTTTGTGGTGTTTTGTTCTGGTGCTGGTTTCACTAGCACTTGGCAAGGCTCTTGAAGTTTCCTTTTCCAGAGGGTTTTGTGTGTTTTTCTCCACCATCTTGATTTCTTTGAATTTGGATGGTGACAGCCTGCAAACATCCCTTTAATCCTGACTGTGTCTTGGGATAAGAAATTAAATACAAAAAATGTTTAAGGAGCAGAGAAGAGTCTGTCCCTTGAGATTTCCCTATAGAAAGGTGTGCTGTTTCTCTTGGCTTTATGCCAAAGATATGGTGGAAAAATCATGAAGTCCCTCAGTGACTGTAGGTTGTTGCTACATGTATACCTGGTTTCATGTAAAGGCATAGGAGGGTTAGAAAACTTGGTAATGAAATAGATGTTAAGGCACAAAGTCACTGACATTCAATATGGTTTCATGTTTTCTAGAGAAGACCCTATAATGTATTTTATAAAGTGCAATGTGATAAATGCAGACATAGATCTTGAATGCACACAGGTAGGCTGACTCCACTCATGACCAAATTCAAATATACTCTGTTAGAGCTTCTAAGCACAGGATCTTGCACCAATGGGGTGCAACACCCAAAGCTACACTGACTTATAGAAAGTGGTATGAAATTATGCTGACTTCTCTAAAATTGAAACCTAAGTAAATTAGATCAGCTTACATCACTGAAGACAGTGTTTGCCCAAGACTTAGCACCTATTTGCACAGCAAATTTTAAGTTAATGTGAGATTTTTCTATTCTGAGAAGCCCCCTAAGGTTCCCTGCTGCTACTGTGCTTGTGGTCTGTAGCACTGGCTGCCCAATCGTGGGCAGGTGTGCCTGTGTTTGATCAGCAAATACTGTCTGGTAAGGGTGAAACAACTCTACTATGGCAAAAAGTGTTCCAAAACTGTCCCTGGTAGCACTGGGAAAGGACCACTGGTGGCACATGCCCATGGCCTGGGTTGTTTCTGAAACAAGAACAGTTGATTACAACATTATTTCTCTGAGGGGTTCATTTCCAAGTGTGTTGTCCAGGCCTCTAGTACTTCAACAGCATCCATGTGAGCTGTTGGACGGCACTGCTGTGGTGAAGCAGAGACTTGTCATTTGTACTCTCCTACTTGCATTTCTGGAAGTGGAAACTCTCTGAGAGCCCACAGAAAGTGTGCAAATATTGTTTGCACTGAGGGCAGGCTGCCATAAGGCACAAGGGCTGCTGAATAGGATTTTTTGTGCTTCTGGCCAGGGAACTTTCTTCCAGCAGGAAAAGTGCTGCTGCTGCTGCTGCTGTGGCTGCTTTGGCTCAGCACAAGGGTGTAGTGACAGCAGTGGGTCCTCCCCCAGTCCTGAGATAACCTGTGTCAACACTGTGACAGATCAGCTGGTAAAGCGATAGTGTGAAGTGCACTCATGTGAGAGACCACCCCAATCCACTCTTTCATAATCTGGAAACTATTCCTTGGCATCATTTCTTCTCCAGCACTGGCAGAGGACTCTGCTCTGTGCAATTTTGTACACAGAGAGATGGAAGTGAGTAGAAACACATACTTCAGGTTAATCTGCGTTTACTGTTTTGGTTTTTTAATAGGAAAGCGGTTACACATGATCTTCAAGGAAAACTCTTGTGATATTAAAACAAATAAAGCTTATTTGCTGCTGGAATAAAAAGAGTATTTCACAGGTCACACCAGGCTGGGAGAAGGGGCAGTTACTGAGAACCACATAGAGGGAAACCTATTTAGCTCTGTTAAATCAGCGTTAACAAAGGGTATATTAAAGTACTCTGTATTTTTAAGATGATGTTGTAATACATGGGGGTTTTATATCAAACATACTAAATGGGAAACACAGATTTTGCTTGCAAATGAATGTTACAAAGAATATCATGTTTTTGATCCTATGATAAAAGTCATTAGATGTATAAAGGATATGTCTGGAGGCACATTCCTGACTTACAGTTACTTAAGAAGGGTTGTGAAGTCTAAAAAAATCAGATCACACAATCTGAAAAATTACTAATTGCTTTTCAATTAAAGTCAAGCCCCAGTGTTTTGCTAGCAAATAAAAAATAAGGTTATACTTCTTTTAATGTATAGGACAAAAGTAGTTGAAAGCATGTAGCATGTTTTGACTGAGCTAGCAGACTTTTTTCCATGTGTAAAAGGCAGTGTACCAAGCAGACAGAGTAGTGCTTGGAGGAAGCAAACTGGTGGAGACAAGTGCTGAGAAAGGGACTCTAAACAGGAAGTTTATTCATCTGGTTCATTTAGTCCTCCCAGCTACAGATTCCTGTTTTCAGGTAAATAGAGCTGTGCTTTAAGAGCCTTTCTGTCTTTGTTGCACCCCATGTAAACAGAAATGAGCTACAGAGCATGGCCGAACCTTCAGCAGCAGTCCTGTTCAGCTGGACCAGCACCATGTTTGGATGGTTTTTCACATACAAATGAGAAGGAAAGAATTTCCTTTCTGCCTTCTGTTTGGCTTCTTCTCATATCAAAGTTGTTGAGGGACATAAAAGCATCAGCTCGAAAGACAATCACTCACTGCCAGTGAAAAGAATACCAGGCTGCAAATGATAGCTGATCATAGTGTTTAATAAAAAAATTCCTTGATATTTTATTCTTCTCGTACTGGGTGATAGATGCTGCAAAAATTGCAGAATTTTGATTTTTTTTTCAGCTTCTTTAACAGCACTTCAAAAAAGGAAGGGAGCAGACTCCTCCAGGCAGCTTTGTTGCCCTTGACCAAGAGAGGTCTGTATCTCCCTGCATCATCTAAGAATTATCTACAAATACAATTCTTAAGCAAAGAAGCTTTCCTTAATGCAATCTTCTAGAATTCAGGGCTTTTCAAAATGTATCTCAGTTTTTGGATGGCCTACACATTTGAAAACAATTTTGAGGTTTTAATTCATTCAAGAAGTAGAACTGCAGAACTGAACTGAACAACATACTGCAGAACTGAATGTACTGTAGAAATTTGCTTGGCCTGTGTTGCTGTTGGAAATGCAGGCACATCCTCTTGGAGAGGTATAAAAATACATTCACCCAAATCTAGGCAGCAAATGCCAAATGAATGCCATATTCTTCAAAGGAGGAACAGGCACCCTTAATTATAATTAAGTAAATGGACCCAGTGTGCGTTAATAATGCCAAATCTTGAAAATTAGCTGGAATCTGGTGTACAGAGTGAATATTTTTGGTTGACTGGCTATGGCTTATTCCACAGTCAGGAATGCCAAGCAACTGACCCGGTAAAGGTTTTTGTCCCCACTCACCCTGTCCAACTTCTGACAACTTTGTCTGTTTGGTTGTTTGTTTGTTTTCCACAGCTCTAACATATTAATTCCACTAGGGAGGCATTAAAAATATTAGCAGAATTAACCCAGTCATGTCTTTTCATAACACTCCTACCAAAATCCATTGAAAGTTAAAGTAATTTGAAACAATAAACTTTCATCCTTTCATCTCCTTCCCAAAGCTGCACTCAAAATTAGGGTAGAACTGCAGGTCCTAATTATTGTAATAACCTGTAATTCAGGTAGAAACCTGTGAGTCGCCAGTAACTTCATTCCCTGGTACAGCAGGTCTGTGGATATATGTGCATGTAAATGCCATGCAGGAAACCCAGAACTAGCAGTATTAAAGTTGTGAAAGCAAGAAAACACAAATTATCATCCTGGGCCTGTGTTTTGTGCACTTGCTCTATCAGCAACCCTTGATCCAAACAGGAGTTGCAATTGGCCAAAACTGTAAGTGAGCAGATTTGATATGAGCTTAACTCCTAATTTGCATCTGACCTCCAGAGCCAGCCTGGCTTTGTCACTTGGACAAACATTTCATCAACTTCAATGGGGCCTTACTCTAATCTTAACATCAGGCCTTGTGCTTTAGAACTGAAACCTGAAGCTATAGTTAAATGTCCACTAACTGTTTGTTGTTTGGATTCTCAATTTTTTTTTTTTTTTATAGCTAACACACAAGAAATACTGACTAGAAATGTAAAATGCCATTGATTTAAACGCTGTTTTGGAAATGAGTGAAAATAAATTGCAGTGCAAGCTTCACACTGTGTACTTCCTGACTTGCACAGTACATGCCTATAAAGAGAAATTGCTGTGGAATGACTTTCTGCAAAACAGCTCTATTTCCATGCATTGCAGAGGTTCATCATCTCCTCTTCCTGGGCTGTGTTACTTTCAACCCGTATGAATCCTTTTCAATTTGTAATTTCAGCAGGATTCAGTTCTAGTTTTATTTGTCAAGATACTCCCTTTTTTGAAATGGTCTGTTAGTGAAATATCCCTACAAGATGATGTAAAATTAATTAACCTGGTATCAGCTCATATTCTTATATGCAAATGGATAAGTTCAAAGCTGCATACCCTGTATAACATAAATATCCATAAATGGATCTAAGAATGCAGTTTGATTACATACCACTGTAAATAGCAAAGATGTTACAACTGCACCCGGTGGAAGTTTTCTGCATGAATCATTTTCTCTTTTTCCCCAAAGCAGGATTTGTGAAGAGAATTCATTTTCTTTTGATGTTTGAAAGGGAAGGGGAATGCCCCAAACCAAACATTTATGTATTTCCACATTTGAGACTTAAATGGGGTTTATTCTTTCCTTTTCTTTTCTTCCCCCATCTTTCTTCTGACACTTAATACGACAGAGTAAATCTTTGGTCTGTGAGACTCTGCTCTCTTTTATTCCCCTCACTAACTTTTCAAACAATGAGGAAGTAGAGGAGAAAGTTGAAAGGTGAAACTCCTCAATTTTATCTATGCTAATGCATTCAGGAGACAACTCATAAATTCCTTTTCAGACCTGTTTTTTTTATATATATTGGTGTGTGGGATTTTCTTTTCAGATGTTACATTTCTTTGAATTTTTCCATGACATTTTTTTCCTTTATTCAGCTCACCCTTTTGACAGTGTCTTGAAATATTGAAAAATAGCCTAGTATTAAATTACGTTACGGTAAAATTACAAATATAATAGAGTACATTACCAGTACATTTAGAATTACAGCAAATCTCGGGATTTTAAACTACATTTCAATCATATTTATAGTTGTGATTTGAGTTACTCCTGATAGGCTATACTTCTCCCTGTTTGTCATCATGTACTGCTTGTTTGCAGCCTGTAATTACCAGGTATGTTCAGCTGACGGGTGGATCTGAGCACAGAGCAGCTGGAGCTGCTGGCTGGTTCTCCTGTGCCTGAGCAGCAACAAACTTCAAGCTATTCCTGTTAACTTTGCTCTGTATCCAATTCACTTTCTATTTTGACTGGGTGAAAAATATCCCAAACCACTGTCAAAACTCTCTGCCCAGCTTCTCCTCCTCTCTCCCTTGGACACCCTCTCTGGGCAGGCACTGAGGGAGAGACTGCTCCCAGCTGACCTGTCCTGGGACTAAACACCTGCACCCTCAGGTCATACCAAGTCCACGCTGGCACAGGCTAATCCTGGGTTTTTACAGGAGCCTGTGCCCTTTGTGCACAGCATGGAGTATTTCCATAGATCTCCATCGCAGCTTATGGATTTCGGGTATATTTGGTTTATTCCTGGTAGAAGGGTTTATAACCCTTTTCACTTTAACTCAGGAAAACAACCCATTTGAAAGGCTGGCTAAATTCCTTCAGAAATACTAGTGAATGAACTTAAAAGGCAGAGTGTTGATTTATCCTAAAGGTGAAACAGGAAAGGGACACAAGCTGCCTTCCCATCCTCTGCAAAGGTGCTGGGCACAACCTCTTTGCCTCGGAAGGGCTGGTCTCACCACCACTGCCAGCAGCAGAGGCAGAGCTTTCAGCTACAGCTGCTCTGGGAAGTGGATGCCTTGTATCCAAGTTCTAGAAAACTAAGGAATAAATTTATGAGAGGGGATTGTGCCTAGAGGGCTGAGCTAGACCTTTTCCAGTTGAGGGCAGTGTCCACACTGCCCCTTCTGGGTACCACCAAGCTCCCAACCTCCCTGAAACCCCTTCTTCTCAGTGCTTTCCTTCCTGAGTCTGTCTTGGCACAAAGAGTGGAAGCAGGACCTTAGCAGGACCCCCCTCTATCTGAACTTTAAAGGCAATTTTAGTGCTGTCTCAGGTGACAGCCTCCACCCGTACCCCTCTCCCATCACTCCCTGAACTTGTGCTCATGTTCCTGCAGGTTTGCCCAAATGTCTGCATTGCACAAAATAATGTCATACCTCAAGACTTCAGTTTCCATTGACTGACCAAACACACTGCTGAGGTTTCAGCTCTCACCCCTCTCCAGCCAGCAGTAGGCCAAGAGGAGATGGGAGATGCCTCTCTCTCCTCAGCATTTTGGCTTCACAAGTGCTGAATCACTGGAGGTCTGGAAAAGGAGACCTGTAGAGCAAGGACATGCCAATTGTCCAAAACCTACTGCCACCCACAGAGGCCATTCTGTCCACCAGAGAAGAGCAAATACAGAATTTTGAGATGAGATTACCTGTTCTGAGCATGCACTGAAGACCAGGTTAATCAGTGCTTGGTTTTGATATGAGACAGTTCTTTTTTGTTTGCTGTATGTGACCTTGTACTTAGCACACCACTGCAGTTTTTCAGCATTTGAGTTAATCAGAAGAATGGGAAGGAAAGGCCAGTCTACCTCAACAGGAGTCAGAGATGCCAGAAGGATGGTCCATTTGCAAACCTAGCTGCTGTTGGAATATTTCTGCATTCTGTCTTCTGTTTAATCACAATCAAGACTCGGGGTTGGTGGGCAACCATGCAGAGCAGGCCATCACCTACCTTTTGTGGTGCAGGCATAATTCCACTGAGGTAGCTCACATATTGCTTCTGTGGAGCAAGCATCACCTGAGCCCCCAGTGTTGTGGTGGAGGGGACACTTTTCTTGCAGGCAGTAGGCAAAGGGGAGGCTGAAGAGGCAGAGTCTGTCATAACACCCTCAAGAGCATGGTGAAGAAAATGTGTTTGTTTTGGCCCCTGGGGCACAGCAGAGACACTCTTACAGCACAGCCACAGCAAAGCTGGGCCAGAGTGTGGGATGAGGCTTTGGGGTAGGGTGGTGAGCACTTGAAAGGATGGGTGGGACACATCATGGGTTGGAGAGAAGCTGTACAAGTGAGAAACAAGAGCCCTCTGTTTTCCTAGGACTGTTACAAGTTCTGCAGAGGGTGAGCTCCTTTGAAAGGCATCTTGCTCTGAAATGCTGATGAAGAATTTTGGAAGCAAGCTAAGCCAGAAGAACTGGGAACTAGGAAATCCTTATTCACAGATTAAATTTTTATTTCACTGCCTATTTTAGCAGTGTTCTCATATCTTGTATTCTCTTGACATATTGATGGGGACATATGGATGGGGCACTGGACAGAGGTAGATGCAGGTGGGGAGCTCAGCCAGGTGGCCGGCAGATCTGTGTTCACTTTGCCCCATCCTCTCCTGTGTGGTCCCTTCCTTTCTCCCCTGGAGACACCTCAAAGCAGCGCTATGAGGCTCAAGTCTTTACCACTGGTAGAAAACCACAAAATATTAATTTCATGCCTGTGGGATGCCAGGGACCTTCACTGCTCTGTGAACAATACAAATGGTGGCTGCATTGGAGTGCCTGAAAGGTGGGTTGGTCATTTACAACCAGAAGTGATTACAAGGGATTTGCACCTTTGAGAACTGTTGAGCATTAAGTAAATAATAATTTATCCTCCTAGTTCTTCTTAGGAATAAGTTGTTGGCTGGCAGGGACATCTCTGAGATGGCCACCTGCCTCTGGCTGAGCCTGGATACATTTCTGTGGGGTGACATAATCCCTACTGACCACACAGGGGCCATAATTAGCAACACAGCAGTTAATCCTCTTTCAGAGATGGGAAGAGACCTCTGGGTGAGGCCAGGAGTCTGCAAAATGCTTTTGGGCATCTTCAAGACAAAAAATGTTAAAGCAGTTGCTGTTGTCTGCTGGTAAGCAGTAAGAGGACAGAAAAAGAACATAAAACAGGGAAAGCAGGGAAAACTTCTACTGGAATTAGCTGGAAATGCATGAGGAAATAAATAGGTGTGGTGTTATTAAACAACAGATGCATGGGGGAGACCAAAGACTAAAAATCCCTTCATTATCCAGTTTAAGGCATCAAAAAGCTGTGGCTAAAATGTGAGATATCAGCCTAATGGGTCTGTTTATACAGACTTCTCTAAATAGTTCTCCAGTCGATCTTTTGCTTCTGCAAAATCTTTCTTTTTCCCTTGTGTTTTGATTCCTTTCATCTTAAAGGACACACTGCCATTTTCCAATCTGTAAATAAAACTCACAATGCTAAAGGTCACAAGCTCAATCTCCAGGAAGAATTACCCTGCAGTGAAAGGTAAAACCCATTTGGGGGCTGCCAGTGCTGCCCTTTGCATCCAATGATACCAAGGCCTGATGGACACTGCCCAGCTCCCTGCATCTGTTGAACTTGCATCAATATCTGATCATACCCCAGCCATTATCCTGTGCCTCAAAAACAGGACTTTTGGAGATTTCCTGTGGGGTCAGGAGAGAGCATCATGGTGGGCAAAGCTACAGTGGGCATTGGCTGCTGTGGTAGAAATGTCCCTCACAGGCTGGGGGTGGGTTTTGCTGGCTGTGCATGGTGCCTGTGTGCCTATACTCAAATGTATACTTGGTCCCTCCACTCGAAAGCCAGCTCTGCTGGCAACTCCTGCCTGAATTCCAGAAGAAAATATTTGGCAAATTACATGCTGACATGTTTATCTTGTTAGCTGTCAGGATGAGTAAGTGCGAAAACTGAATGCTATCATTCAGCTTGAATGGAGCAATAGCTACCACTCATGAAATCTGACAGAATAAATACATTTTCACACATGATTTTTGTCAGATTCATATTAATCCTTTGTTCAGCTGCTGTACTAAGTGACTTTAAATAGACCTGTGCTCATTGGCAACCCCAAACTCCAGCTCAGGACTCCTACAGTGACTCTACACAGCCCAGAGATGACAAACTGATAGTGTTGCCTGCTCATAAATGACAGATTGAGTTAGCTTCTGCCCTGGCATATATACATTTACATGTCTTCTAACATCTAATTTCACTGAAGCATCCCACAGAAAGCTCATATTTGGGCTTTTAACTCTAATCCAATAAAAAAGCAATGCAACCATTTCAAGACAGTTAAGGCATCAGCAGCCCCCTGCCTGCTCTCAGACAGGCATTCATGGGAACTCCTCGTGGGAGTTCACACAGTGTGAGAAAATAGCAAGCACATTGAATCTCATTCTGTGGCACAAATATTTCAGTGTGTTAGAGTACCTCAGAGCTAAGAAATCTCTGAAACATCAACATTTAGTTTCCTGCTTGATCTAAGCTGGCCTCGCCTGAGGCAGAGGTCGATAACATACAGCTTTGTTGTTTGCCAGAATTAAGAATAGCAGAGCTTGTCTGATCAGCTCTCTCTCCAGCAATTTCAAAGTGCCTCATTCACATTAAAAATCATCAAGCTTTGGCCCATTTCCTCTCTGATATTGGCAGAAGTGCCAGCAGGAAAGGGAAGGGGTAGATTGAAGGTTTCCCCATCCCTAGTTTGTTTCGCTCTTTGCTTGCCCTAGTGGTGCCAGCATAACCCATCCACAGCTGGGGTTTGTAAAGGGATGGCTTGAGCCATTCTGTGCAACATTTGCACATGAAGGAGAAAGGTACTTAAGAGCTCTGGCCAGACTTTCTGTGTTGAGCAGGTAAGGATAGGATTAGTTCAGAGGTCCATGCAATAGGATAAGGTCTGGAAATCAGCACAAGCTCTGTAAAGACAGAGAGGTCCCACAGCTCGGGAAGAAAAATGTGGCACATTAATGTGAAATGGCAGAGTGATGAAATTGGGGCTTTTAGCAGTGCTCTGCCCTATTTTAGCAGTGACAAAGACACGTCAGAGAGACCTTTTTTATTATCAGATCACATTCAGAGCACTTTAAGGGTACGAGATAAACGTGAATCAAGGAAAGGCAGAAGACGGTACTGGGACCTGCAGCTTCTCACTTTCCACAACTGCAGCATCTTATGTGCATTACAACTACAGGCTGCCTCATTTACTGTGCAGGGTGAGTGATGCTGCCTGAACCCGCAGTGGTTCAATATTTATCTGCAGAGTTCAGTGTGTGGCCTTGCTGGCTGTACCACACAGCACTGACACCCTGCATCTCCTGGCTCCTGCAGTGCACAGGGCAGCAGGGGGCCAGCAGGTCCCTTTGCTCGCCTTGCCTTGGCCCATGCTGGGTGCTGAAGGAGGTGGAAGAGAAGGATGTCCATCTTCGTTATTTAAAGATCTTGGCCTTTTGAAATACCATTCGATGAGAGGAGAGGCATTTGTTTTGGAAGGGGAGTTTTGCTGGTTTTGTTTGGAGTGTTTTTGTGCTGAATGATATGTCAGAGAAAGGGGAAGGTTCCTCCTGTTCTAAGGAGAGCATTCATGTGAAGCAGAGTGCTACAGGAAGCTCTCAGAGGCTTCCCACATTCACCCACTTCAGTAAATCCAAGACAGCACTGTCCCTCACATCAGTCTGATTTAAATTAGGGTAAAGTCCTGTGTAACACTGCTGTGGTAGATGACACCACAATTACCTCTTGTCCCCTTTTTCTCTCTGTTCTCAGAGAAAGGCGATCAAATTATTCAGCTCGGCTTATGAATTGCAGGACTGAGCAGCACCTGCTATTTCACATCATTCAGACTAGTTTTTATCTCTCTTGACACAAATGCCAGACCCTCGTGTGCCCCTGAACTGGCTCCTGGCAAGAAACTGTGGCTGAGTGAGTTATGCCAGCGATCCTGAAGTCTGTCAGCCAGCATGGGATTCCAGGGAAAGAACAGCTTATGCTGGGACAGGAGAGGAAATCTGATGTCTTTATCTTTTAAGCTGAAGGGGCAATGATAATACATTAATACAGCTGCCTGAGCCCAGGTCAATTCTCACTCAAGATTCAAGGTTTTACCTGGAGTAAACAATAAAACCTGTTATTTCACAAAGCACTATGATGACTAATACATTTGTTCTCCTCTTCCACTGAAATGATCTATATTTGCTTTTGATATAAAATTTTTCATAGGGAAAGATTTCCCCTTCAGTTGTGTTTTACTTGCATTTGTCACATGCATTTTACTGGCAGAAAATTCTTCTTTTTAAGCTGCACCTCTTCTCTTTCATTCTGTTCTCATTACTTATTCAGAAAGCTCAGAAAATCTTACTAGAAGTACAGCCAGTTCACTGGCATTTGAAGAATGAGCGTCTTCCCAAGCAACCTAACATCTACATTTTCATTTGCAATTTAAGCCAGAAGAAACAACCTCCATCTTTAAATGCAGCTGTGCTTGTTGTTTTACTGCTCCATGGTTAAGCCACCCCTGAGCCTTGGCCCAGCAGTTCTTCCATCTATGCACCACACCTCATTTGAACAGCACCAGAGGAATCTGGTCCCTGAGTCATAGCAGCCCCTCAGAGCACACCAGGAAAGGGCAGGTGCTTCCTGGGTGTTTCAGCAAACACCTGGAGAATGTGGCCAGGCTGCCATTGCTTCTCTGGGATAACTGGGGCATCTTCAAAATCCCACAGTGTAGCTATTCCGGCTTGCAGGAAGGATACAGGGGAATTTCCAAGATGTTCAGAAGTTATTTTCCTACTTTACTCCATGCTCTGTAGATGTGTGGTTCAGAATTAATCCCAGGGGCAGTCGTGCATTGCCATTTCTTTTTCATAAATATTGTCAGCCAAAAGACTACATAACTAAAAAGCACCATCAGTCCAGAAAGGGGAAGGAGGGTGCGCTATTGGTGGGGAGGAGGCCCACCTCTCTTTTCCACCTTTAAATGGAGTTGACTTGACCTCTTCAAGTATTCCTTCCTGTGTCTGCCCCTTGGAGGAGAAATCCCCCAGTCACAGGAGGCTTCTGAAGGACAGAGATATTATCTTGGACAGCCAGAGAAGACTTGGTATGCCAGGGTTGTCCATCTTCCCAACAGCCGAGTGCTTTGCCCTCTACAAGGGAGTAGTCAGAAGACTGGCCTCCTGCCCCAAATTCTCCAAACATCTCCAAGTTTTGAGTCTCTTGTGCTCAAAATGCATTTTCTCTCTAAAATAAATCTGTGGACCGGCAGTGGATGCACCCATCAGGGGTAGGGCTGTATCTCTCTGTGTGCTTCCAGCGCAAGGGGAGGCAGCCTCAGCAGCATCCCAGCAGGCGCGTGGGTTGGAAAAGTCATCTTTGTTTCCTTAGCAATTTGTCCAACCAAAAGAAAAAGCTCCATTTGAAGCTTGTCAGGCCTTTCAGAAAAAACTTAACCATGCCAAGCTGAGCTTCTGGAGACTCAGAAGGAAGGCTTGCAAGCTGGAGCAGCCAAGCACTGCCATTAATACTCTCAGACAGCCGTGGCTTCGGAGTCACCTCCCACTTCTTTGAACTGTTTTACTGGTGCTGAAGCTGCATCTGCCTAAGATAAACTGTGCAGTCCTGATCTAGCTGTGGGGTCCAGCAAACTTCAGAGAGAAGCTATTGTCATGCTCTGTCACATTAACTGAGCTAGCAAGTCCATGCTGCTGCCAAAAGTCCTTGTAAAATATACTGTATTTAGACAATTTTACAAAGCTTACAAATTGGGGGAGGTGAGCAGGGAGAAGGGGGAGGGTTTGGGGTTTTTTGAAAGCTGTTGGATTATAGCATCCCCTAACAGAGCAGTTATGGTTTAGCATTACAGTCTTGCTCAGTTTGCTGAATCTGGCCTTTAGGCTAATCCGTCAGCTGCCATTAATTTATGCAAACTGTGCAATCAGAAATATGTGGGTCATTTTCATAGAAAGTCCTAAGCAAGAGAAAACAATCCATTTCATTTACATTTGATGCTCCCCAAATTCACCAGTTTTCACTAGTAGCCTGTGGTGTGAAGTGCCAATGTTTGTGCAAATATGCTCCTGTGTAAATCTAGGGAGAGACCAGACAAAATGAAATCCCAGGCAAGTTCAGCCAAGACCCTCAGAATTTCTGCCCACAGTTCTTTCAAAAACAATGCTCAAAAATACATGTCCTGCTGCCACGTTCATCAACAACCTCGTGCATGCACATCCTCAATCCTTAGCCACTGCAGGAATCCTAATGCCTTTGCTTTTCACGTTGTCTTTTTTTACAGGAGCTTCTCTTTTAATTTTTTTCTTTTCTCTCTTCGTTTCTTTTTTCTTTCCTTCCTTCTTTTCTTTTTCTTGCACTTCAACCTAAACATAACAGGCAGATCCTCACTCAATTTACTCCCACTTCCAAAGTATGGGAAGATCATCAGCAGCTGTTGTTGCCAGCTTTACTCTCCTAAATTTCCTTGTATAAGGCATAAATAGCATGTTTGATTTAAGGTTTGGCAACACGGTATTTCGGTTCACGAAAAAAGAAAGGGAACTCCCAGCTCCCACCATTCCCAAATCTGTTATGTTTTTCTGTGCAAGTAAGGGCATTTAGTGAGAGGGAAGGTTTTGAAAAGACAGCTCACCCTTTGAAAGACAACTGTCACTATGGGTGTGCAAGAGGAAATTTAACAAGGAGTTAATAATAAATAAATAAATAAATAAACAGCAGAAAATTTTCTCTACCAAATCAGGAGATAGTTGATTATTTACTTAGCCCTTGTGTACTTTGAGCATGTGAGAAACCCCTGATGTTTTGGAGGGACCACCAGCGTAACAGCTCATGGAGGTGTGCCCAAGGTCACTGCTGACCCTTTGCAAAGCCACCACGCAGGAGGAGATGAAAGCTGTCACCTGTTTACACCACAGTTTCACAGGGTGTCACCTCAAAGGAGCCACCAGGCACTCCCAGAGCACTTTGTGCAGCTGAGCAGTAACCTGACTTTGGGATTGTGCTTTTTCCCTACTTGTTTTTATGCAGCCTGCGTACTCTGAAACAAGAGTCTCCCACCCTGACCACACTGGACTACCACCCACAGCAATGGGCTGGAGTCCTGCTGTGCCTGTAAAGTGTCACAAAAACGCTTCCAGATATTGCAGCCCAGCCCTAACAGGGGTTTCAAACAAGTGCAGAGACTCTGGATTCAGAGCAATAAATCTTTGTCCTTCTCAGTGTGAAGGAAAGATGTTCCCTGAACTGCTGTGGGTTTAACATTACTGTGCTTGCTCTTCTTATCCCTCTGCTGATAAGAATTGCACCATGTTTGTCTGTCCTCATCTGCATCTGCCTCCTGACCTGCCCACCACCCCAGCACTGCTTGGGTTTGCTTTTGGTGGTGGAAGAGACTGTTCTGCTGGAGGCAGCTCTGATATAGGGGTGGGATTTTTCAAAGCAATGCAGTGCCCACTCTTCATCATCATAGTATGGACGGATTTGCTAAGCTCTTTTCTGTCTCCTTGTTGCCCTTCTGTAAAACTGCGAAATCATTAACATGTTAATCATTTTCTAAATTGGAAAGGATGTTTTAATTGAATTTGCTCTCCAAGTGGATATGGAAAAAGAGAACAGCATTACAGCAGTTAGGAATGAAAGGCTATTAGCTTTTGCTCTTCCCTCTGGTACATTCACTACATATCAAATTGGATTCCACTTGCTGGTGGATTGGTGGCCATAGAGAAGAAAGCAATTTGTGTTTTCAGCTGCCTTCACAGACCACTGGCTTCATTGCAATGAAGACCTAAGACACCCATTGAACAAACTGGAGGAGAGATGTCAGTGAGTGTAATAAAATTATCTTCACAGACAATGGTCCTAGAGCCCTCTGTTTGGGGACCACTGGCCTTGTGTCCTTGGTCCTCCTCAAAAAGAAGCAGTGGGGATCTCCTGGCAATCTCCTGGCCATGACGAGGAAGGCTGAGTGTGAATTAGGTCTGATTTGAAACCGGGGTCTCCAGCAGTTGTCCCTGTCACTGCACTAGGAGCTTTGGTGCAGGGCTGGACGTGGGTTCCTGGTGTTGTGGCTTTGCAGCATCACTGTCCCAGGGCTTCCTGTGCAGCTGCCTGAGTGCTGTGCTGATGGGAACGAGCTGTCAGTGTGTTTTATTATTTCCATAGGCAACTACTAATCATCCTGTTTCTCTTAATTCTGTTATTTTCAGGGGCGCAAGAGGAACATTAAGCAAATAATAAACTTCTTATGAGTAAGGAGGATTAGAGTCAAATGCTCAAACAAAGGACTGTGGGGATTTAGAGAAAATTATATTTTCCATTTTTCTTACTCCCACACTAAACCCCAGGGCAAAAATCTCAGACAGCACATTTTACAACTTTAAAGGAGCTTCAACAGTTTTATTTCATCTCAAGTGTGGTACAAGGAAAAGTTGTGAACAGGGATCCAGACAAAGCCATTGAAGTTCAGTTCAATCACGTGCTTTGGAGAAAAACTCTGTGATACAAAAAGAAATGTTTTCAAAATCATCTAAAAAATTATGTTGGAGTCCCACACCATACTGGGAACCTGCCTTTTACAGCTTCTTTGTGGCTTTTGAAAATGTTAGCCATATAATTTTGTGTGGAATTTTCTCCATCACTCAAGACCAGGAGATATTAAAAGGGAAGTGAGAAGATTGTCCTTACAAAGCACCTCTGAAGATGGATGTAGCAGCAGAGTCAACAGGGGGAAGGTGGGAAGTAAAGAAGGAAACACTTTTTTTCCTAGAGAGGGTCATCTCACCCAAAACCAAAGTCTCCTGACAGCCTACAAACATGCCCTGTCTGCAAAAGTCAACCTGCATTTTATTCTCAAAGGAATACAGCTGGTATCAGAAAGTCAAGGGAAGACATTCCTAAATAAATAATTTTTAATAACTTCCATATTAATCAGGTGGTGGATTGATGTAGAATTATGCCTCCATAGCTGAAGAGCTGAAGAGCATACACGTGTCAGCAGAAAGAATAACAGCTATATGTGATGGGGGTGAATGGAGGATGACCTGCGATAACAATGAGTTTCTGACAAACAGAGGTCTGTGGAAGAGTTCTGAAATGGGCATTCACACACCTTCACTTACTGCTGTCAGGCCTCAGTTGCCGTTCCTTCCCCATCCTAAGTTTTTTCCTTTCATGATGCTGCCCAAGAGAAGTTCAAAAGCAACTACTTAAATGCACAAAAGAAAGTTTAAAAAGTGAAGAAAGAGTTTGAGAATGTCCTATCCTGCCAAAAGGATGAGCTGTGTTCTGGAAAAGGAGGCGCAGGATCATCAGCAAAAGAAAAAGATGGAGGAGATGCCTTCTTTGTCTTTTGGAGTCCTGACTGCCTTAGTGTTTTTCTTCCTGCCTTTGCATAATGGCACTGGAAGCCTGAAATGCTTTTATTACTATTGGAAATGCTGAGCCTGAACATGGGAGACATGGGACAATGGAGGTACTACAGTGCAGAAGCTGTGAATGCTGACACCAAGTGAGTTGCCAAAGCTTGTCATGAATAATGTAAGAATAGCTCCAGTCCTTTTCCTGCCCATGTGGAGAGGTTTGAATGAATTCAGTGCTAATGTGGTCTCTGAGAACATATGCTGCCAACTGTATTTTCATGGGGTGGAGTGGGAAAACTTAAAATCAGCCATCAAAGTTAAACTGCTTCCCATTTCTCTGTAAGATGGTTACTGCCGAGCATAAATGCACAGAGGATGAAAAGATCCCTTTTCCTTGGCAGAGCAATTGCAGGTAACTTGTCATCAGTGCAGGATGCTGATGCTGCAGTGAGACCTCCTCTGCATCGCCCCTGCAGGCGCCACTCAGTAGGGATGATATTCACACCTCTGCCACAAACTAACCATGAGCAGCACTGCTGCTGGGGCACAGAGAGTGATACTGGGGCACACACAGTGATACTGGGGCACACAGAGTGCTGCTGGGGCACAGAGAGTGCTGCTGGTTCACAGAGAGTGCTGCTGGTTCACACACAGTGATACTGGGGCACACAGAGTGCTGCTGGGGCACAGAGAGTGCTGCTGGGACACACAGAGTGCTGCTGGGGCACACAGAGTGCTGCTGGGACACACGACAGGCACTCTGCCCTGCTCCACTGGATAGAGGAGAATGAACAACAGACTAAGAAAGGTGGACAGGATGTCATCACAGGTGACTTTAGCAGAGCAGTGTTTGGGCTAATTGCTGTCACAGCAATTGGCCAGCAGCTCCCAGGCTGAAGTGCCCACATTCTGGCTGTGCAGAGGATCAGTTGTGTTTATGCAGTGAGACCCTGCAGTGCTGCCTTCAGGCTGTGCTGTTGTAATGGCACATGCAGGGAGGATTGAGGCTGGAGGAAAAAGGTGGTGCTCTCCCTCATGGTCCCATGGATGCATCAGAAACTTCTCGCTATTCACCAGCCAGCTGATTCATACAAGCTGAGAAGGATTTGACAAAATTCAGCTTGTTATTGCTCTCACTGACTGAACAGTGTAGCAAATCCCAATCAATTCACACCGTTTAAGCCAAATCAGGGTTGGTGTGGTGCATTGATTCTTTAATGATGCGTAATGAACTAGCAAACCTGAACAATACATTCAGGATCAATATCAGCCACAACAGACAGCCATAGCCCAGCCACAAGTGGTAACATGCAGCTACAGATTTCCAAATTACCTTCTGTAACTGGTGCAAACATGCACAGGCACACAGTCCCTCCCAGGCTGTGGGGATCACACACACCCCTCCTCATCTGGGCAGGTGGGAGCCCTGCTTGCACAGGGAGGTGTGGGTGCCCCAGCCCTGTGCAATCCTGCCCTGTCCCAAACCCCTGGCACCCCAGATGTGGGTGAGCAGCCCACCCTGGGAACTGGCCGTCCTGAACACACAGTGTAGGTTCCTGTGGTGCATCCATTCTGAAGGGGACATTTTGGGATCCCCAAGACATCTTCTCTGCCAAAATCCATTTCGCAGTGTGGACTTGTGATAAAATTAAGGTCAAATTTTACATGCCATTGTGCAATATGATTTCCTAGTTAGCACAACTGCATAACCACTAGGAAAGCCTAGAACCACTTTGTATTCAGGCCCTTGTGCATTACAGTAGCAGTAGAAGGGTTTATCAAATGATCTACCAAAGAATAACACCAAGGGCTGCTTTGTAGCAACCCGTTCCAGCCTCAGAGAGAAAGTTCTCTCCAGTATTTGTGGGGTTTTTTTCTTCTGTTTTGGTCCTTCCCTTAAAGCAGTCTCCATGAGACTTGTGTTACAGAATGTTGCTGCTAAAGTGAAAAATGTGTCTCTGTCTGCCAGAACTTCAATTACTGTTACTGCTATAGGACAATTTGGAAAGAGTTTGCTCATCCAGGACATGGTGTAGGGCCACAGATGGCTGTGTGCCAGCACACACTGGGCCTGTTCAGCCGTGTGTTGGTATAACAGGCTTCTGTGGAAAGTCATCTTTTTAATGCACTGTACCAGTCTTGTGCGAGAGTCTTACTCTGAGAGGGTAAGAAAGCAGAGCCCTCACTGCCCCGCCTCACAGAGGTGAGAATGCTGCAGTTTGCGAGATTGTGAAAGGATCTGACCCATATCGATAGAATTCCTCTCATCATTCATCTGCCATCTTTACAGACACCTCTTTTCTGCTATAAATGTGTTTTCCAATCCTGGGTTATGGATTATCAGCTTTTAACTCTGAAACCAAGATATATTTTGACAGGTTCTAAGCTCTGACATCTGATTCTTGAGTAGGCCCAGAGTCAGAAAGTCAAACAAACCAGAGCGTAGCCTTTCTGCAAAGATGTTGGGTTGTGGTTAATGGAAACAGCAGAACTTGCAGTACATTTGTACTGCCTTGGCCAAGTCCTACAGCTTGTTAAAGTCAGTGGTGGTGGAGAAGAAAATCACCTGATCTCTAGAAAGCTTCAGCTCACTGTTCAGAGTTTATTTTAGAAACACTTGCAAAAGTCAACTCAGCACACTTTAGCATCAAGAGCTCCATCTTGAATGAGGAATTTAAGGGTAGTAAATTTTGGAACAGAATTAAATTTTACAGCAGGAGAAGTCATGCTGGAATAAAAGCTTGAATAAGTGCTCCCTTTTCCATGAGCCTTGTCTGACTGGGAAACAACTTCTCTGTTGTTTTTAGGGAGAAGGCTCATTTAAGACCAATGCCTGTCTTCTCTAAGCAAAAAAAAAAAATTACAATCATAGGCAATTAATTAAATTTAATTTTAAAATTAATTTAAATTTGCAGTTCATTTAATCCTGGGTTTGCTTCCAAGAAGGCAGGGGAGGCAAAACTCATTTTGTTTGTCTTTTTCATTTTGATTCCTGTGGGCTAATTGCATTGAAGAATCTGAAGTAATTCAAATAGTACCAGGAGCACAGTGACTGAAGAGCTTCATATTTCACAGACAAGAAGGAAGAAATTCACTCTAGACTTGAGTCTTGAGCGTGGAAAACCAGAAGAAATTCATGGGAGCCACTCCACTATAAACATCTTGACTTGTCTGCACAGTAATAGATGTTACAGGCTTTTAAAAAATAGGTACTAAATTTGAAAATGTCTTTTCTTGTGTTTTGAAGAGAGTAATTGTTCTCTGATTCAAATCAACTAAAGTAAACGAAGTATGTCAATGAGGAGGTAGATAAGCAGTGTTACCAAATCATTTAAGATTTGTACCAAGTCCTAGTCTGGGATTTAAGTGAAAAATATATTTAAAAGGAGCTATTAAATTGAAGTCAAAGTATGGAGATTAGCATTGGTTTACATTTTAAGGGAAACATCTGATATTATAGTAGATTCGTTGACTCTAAATACTTTTGTAAAGTATTTTGTGAAGGCTGAAAGTGACTGTCCAAGGAAAATCTGTAGTGGCCTGGTATCTGACAATGCCAGAAATACAAAATATTGTTAAAGCACAGCTTTATTTTTTGCTGCTTTGTTTTATTCAACTGGGAATAGCAAAAGAATACATATAACTCACTGCCTGGAAGTCAGTATCTCTAACTGTCCTGAAAGATAATCTGATGTGATTTAAAATTCCATGCCTTGTTTCTGCACCAAAATTGATCAACTCTACTTGGTGAAGATTGCTGCCAAACCAAAGTGTAAATGATTGTCTAACCAGAAACACTTTGCAAAAACATTTAGTTTAAAAGTCCAGATTACCCTTGGGGTCTCCCTTGCAGTAAATATAGAGACTTTCTGGTGATGTCAAATATACATCATTGCAGCTGAGCTTACTGGGCAGGTGGCAAAATCTTTTGAGCTTCTGTCTCTATGAGATGTGTTATGTGAAACCTTCAGAACGAAGCAGACCCTGGCACCAAACATGATCTAATCATCTCTGACATCTTTACTTCAGGCTTAAGTTTCTTGCAAGTCTTCCTAACATCTGGTTAGGACAGCTAACATGTGTCTGTATTAGTTCTGTACATCTTCTGTAGGCTGAAATGCCACCAGCCAAGAAAAACAACTTCATGCTTTACCACTTGCACTTCTCTTCACTGTGAGGTCCTTGAGTGATGCTTGGCTTGTGGGTATGGGTGAAAAGAGAGGAGTTCAGAACAAATTTGTGAGCCACATGAAGGGATTCTCTCGTGACTTCTCAGTCTGCTGAGATTAATCTTAGACAACTTGCTACAATAACATCTTGACTGATAAATGTGAGCCCTGGCAATTATGGGGCTTCCATTCATTCCAAAATTCCATCTGGAATTTCTAGCAGCAGGATTTCTAGGATGGAGCCATTTCTAATTTAAAGTGAGCAGACTGGTGACCATAAATAGTCCAATGGTACAGGGGTGATGAATGACCAAGCAAGCATACTGTGATCTTTATATGCATAAAGTAAACTCAGTGCTCTGCCTTTTGATTACACAAAGAGCAGCCCTATCCCTCAGCATGATACTAACTGATCATACACTTAACTGAAAGAAAGAGCTGATAGAAGTCCTCCTCTCTCAGTGATCCAAATATCCTATTTCTCAAATGTTCCAAATACCTTGCTTCCCCCAGGGCTTCACTAATACTGGAATTCATTTGCAAACAGAATCCCAGTAATAAGCCTTGCCACCAAATGCTATTTGCAGCAAAGCAAATATCCATAATAAAATGTAGAGCACTAACCAAATTGTAAAAGGGAATAAAATTTATTACAGAAGTTTAAAATAGCAACTTTATGGAGTTCAGATTTATCTAGTGATGTAAATCAATTTAATTTAGTAGGATTATGTGTCAGAAATATAGCCTAATACATCTAGGCTTACCAAATGTTGATACTTACCAAAGACCTAATCTTTTGTTAATTTTCCTGATGTATATTAACAAATTCTGTATTATTGCAAGCTATTTCTTATGTACGTTCTGTGTAGAATGCTGCATAAATAAAATCTTGATCTTTCTCTTCAGTTAGCTACCTATTTGTTTCTGCTTTATTTGTGTGATGACACAGAATTCTGGCAGCAATATAGATAAACAGTAACATATTTCTCTAAATAATGAAAATAAATGTGTATCATTCACAGCAAAGAAAAGCCTTCTTTTCCCCATGATCTTTCGTTATTTTAAAAAATTATATGTTTACTGAGGTTTATCTGAGACAGAGAGAACTGATTGAAAGTCATCTAGTCAGCATCTAGAGAGCTGAGTGATGTTCAGTGACAGCAGGTACTCAAGGGGTCCCCTGCAAAGGAGTGGTGGCCATGCTGGAATAATCCTTGTGCCCAATTCCACCCCTTTGCTGCAAAACCTGCGTGGTGTTTCCAGGAACCACCTTCGTGTCCCAGATCAGTGATTAAAGCCTAGTTGCATGTGCCAGGAAATGGAAATCTTCTGTTATCCTTCTTAGCTCAAGAAGCTGTTTTTGGCATCTGTTAAAAGGAATTGGTGAGTTCTGCCCAGGTTGAAAAGCAGCTTACAAAGCAGCTGGATGCAGTGGCTGAGCAGGAGGAGGAATAATATTCTCCCCACAAGGGATGTGAACATCACAGCAACCTGTACAGAAGGCTGTAACAAGGTTTCGGGAAAGTGATGTTTCTTTTGATTAAGAGCTGAATCTGGGGGTTCTGAGACTGGAAAGGAGCTGAATAGACATGATTTTTGTCTGTTATACTTATGAGGAACAACTTTATCTAATGTCATGAATAAAGCTGACAGGGAGCCAGGATTCCTTTGGCTGTAAATCCAAGTCCATCTCTAAGCTGGTCAACAAAGGCTTGTGACTCTGCCACATAAAGCTAAGATTGAAGTAGGAGCTGCAGTATAGACAGGGCTTGGACAAATGTATTCACAGTGACTAAATAGCCCCTAATTTTCAGTCTCCTGGTTGTCCTTTGACAGCTCTTCCCTCTGGAGTCTGTCAGCCAAGCTGAAACCCTGGTGAGACCCATTAGCATCTTCCAGTTGCTATCTGTAATGGTGGGGCCCACCTCTACTCAAATAAAGGCAGAGGGTACTTGAGGAGACAGCATCAGAGCCAAGGAGCAAGGTTGCACTTCCTCAGGTTAGTGTGAAACCTGCTCTGCACCCTCTTTCCTTTTCCCTGCCCACGAGCAGAGTGAAGCTTGTGAGGGGAGGTGAAGCTCACAGAGAGCTCCTCTCCTGCTGCACCAGGAATATCCCAGGGAGGGGATACCTTTGAGATACCACCCTGGAGCTGCCTCACAGGAGAGGGCACTCCCTTGCTGTGTCTGACCACTCCGAGGTGCTGTGTCAGTCCTGAACAGCAGTGTGGATGGATTGTTGGATGCTGAGTCCACTGCTGTGTCAGGCAGCCTGCTCCACTCCTGCCTGCCTCTCTGGAGCTGCCTGCAAGGAGTGGCTGAAGGTCTGGCAGCCTGGCTCTGTTACCCAGCAGTGGCATTTGCCTCCTACATGGGATGTGACAGCCTTACACCATGCTCACAGCACCAGCTTTTTCCTTCAATGTCACTTGGGCTGGTGGGATTACTAACAGCTGCATGGCAAACGTCACCCTGCTCCTTGGGTCTTAAAAGGCTGATGCCTTCTAGGTGGTTAGATACTGTCTGACATGCTGCCCGTGCTACTTGGTTAGATTTTTATTCTGCAGTGATACAGGCAATAATCAGCAGTACAGCTACTTTACAGCTTCAATCTTTCACCACTTATCTTCTCCCAGAAAAACAATTTGCACATCTTTGCTCAGCTGATTTCCCCAAACTTACCTGAGAGCCTTATCTGTGTTAAGTCAATACACAACAGTATGAAAATTTAAACAGAAAGACACTTCCCTTGCTATTTAATTTGAGACAGGGGAAAGGGGGGTTCTTAGATAATATACAGGACTCAGAATGGAGGGCAAATCGATTCTTGATATAAGTTCATGGTTCAGCAGCAATGGATGAATTCTGCCTGGCAACAGGCAAAACTGTTCATATAACTGAAAAGCCAGTGGGAGGCTAGTGATGGGTTTCAAGGTGTGGGGAGAAATCAGTGTCCAGTTGCTAGGTGATACATGCTTAGCAGACCACTGTTCTGAAAAGGTGAAGGTGTTTTGCTTTTGTTTTAGCAAATATGATTACATCTAACGAATCACAAGCATGCCCATACACACAGCTTGTTCTCTTCTCCTGCTTCTCCTGAATGAAAGATTGGTTATTTTTCTTAGCCAGTCTGCTCTTTCTTGTTACTCTCTACAGTTAATGAACTCTGAGCAAGACCCTCATAGTGGCTGAAGAGGAAGTTTGGTGTGAGTGATGGAGACTAAGGCATCTCCAGCTGGGCAAGGGAGGGGATTGTCCTGCTCTGCTCTGCACTGGGGCAGCCTCACCTTGACGTTTTGGGCATCACAATATAAGAAAGACATAAATCCATTAGAGAATGCCCAGTGGAAGGACATGAGGATGGTGAAGCGCCTTGAGGGAAGCTGAGTGAGGAGTGGCTGAAGTCACTTGGTCTGTTCAGCCTGACTGACATCCACTCACTTTACAACTATAAAAGCCACATCAAACTTTCACAAAGCAGAAATCTTCTATGCATTTTCCAGGAAATGTGTGGAATTTCTCACATGAGCAAGGATGCTCATGGGTCACTCCCCAGGGCTTAAGGGAAGGAATCTGTCCACATTATCATCATTTTGGTGGTAAGGTACATCCAACCCTTAATCAGAACTATTTCTTTTGCTAGCTTTCATATAGGTACCTTGAGACAGTGCACTATTTTATGGCATGCTGCAATCTACAAATAATTCTTTGGTTTTATAGTAAGTAATTCTGTTTAAAGTATTTCATCTGTTATCTCTTGGCTATCTAATAAATAATTCATTTTTATAAATAGATCTGATTTGCCATTATTAGAACTTGCAAGCCAGAGTGGTACCTTAAAATTTAAATTGTTGCCAAAATAGGCTGAGGCAGAGCTTGTCTGAAGCTTTCACTCTTCCCATGACAGTTAGCAACCATGCTTTTGGCAGAGCTTCCCTGGCACCTGCTTGAGATTTAATCCAAAAGCAGTATTTGACTTTCTAAACTACCAAACATTATTATCTTTGTTTACAAAAAGGCCTATTTCCTGTGCACACTTATAGTTTAACATGGAAAATGTAATATGACAAAGATCAGCAATATGCTCTCCTTAGGATAGAATATGGCTTAAAAATTCCTTTTATATCTTTGAAGGTACAAATGTGCCTTGATAATTGCTATGCTATTGAACCAGCTTCTGGTTTTTTGTTTTCAAGTTCATCCCCACAAACAGCCTCCTCATGTTTCAGGCTAAGGTTCACTACCTCACAGGAAACAACCTGCTGATAGGCAGAGCACTGTTAATCAGAGCAGGACAGTGGTGTGCTGCTCCTCATTCAGCAGCTGTGGCAAACTGCCTGGGCAATGTGCAGGGCTGCCAATGGCATGCAAACATCCCTGCACCATGGCCCACTGACCCACCCCAAAATGGTTGGTGGCTGCTAGGGAGTTTGAGCCAGAATCCCAGATGGACGTGGGTTTTACCTGCTCTGTTGTGTAGTGGGGTCAGCTAAAGGGTGAAAGTGGGAGAGGGACAGCCCTAGGAGGGACCCTCTCCTCATGCCTGCCCACTGCCTTAACCCCTTCCTCAGCAGCAGGAGCAAAATGGCTTTGCAATAGCACACAGGACCGGTGTTCTCTGTGTGTGTCTCCTCATGCACCACCCCAGCAGCTGCAATTCCTTTGGCCTCTCTCATCCCTCTCCCATACTTGTCCCAGCTCTTCCCACAGGTCAACAGCTGCTTTAGTGACTCCTGAACTACAATAAGGCAAAATCCCACCTAAATAAGGGACACAGCTGCTGACAAGGAAGGAGAATATGTTTGTGTTCTGTTTGGGATATATTTGTGGATGTCCAAGGCTTATGGCTCAGCTTTCACTTTTGCTGTCATTGCTGTCCTCATCTGCACTGGACAGAGAATTCCTAAAACGCCCTCCAGAGTTGCATCCTGGGCCCAGGCAGAGCACACACCACCACAAACCAGCCCAACACCCCACATTCAGCAAGCCAAATGCTTGTATTTGTTTGTCCATGCTCCAGAGGATCAGCAGGAAAACTCTTGTAGGAAATAAATGTGTTAGAGGTTTGCCCTCAAGCATTCTGATAAAAATCATCTCGTTCAAATGGTGTCAGTGTAGGAAACCTGCAGGTTGGTTTTGTGTAAGTTCAACACCCAATTTTGTCTGACAAGCTCTTGTCTCCCTGCAGTCCTTAGGCTCCACAGGCTGTGCCTGTCCCTCTGAGTTGAGCTGTGTGCATGCACGGGGCAGTCCTGTGGCCAAGGACCAGGGCACTGCTCGTTGTGTCAGTGAGCTCAACCTGCTCCAGGCCATGGCAAGGGGGGTTGTGCCAGTGATGTTTGGCACACCCTGTCCCCTGAGGCAGGACTGGGCAAGGGCCAGGAGAGGGCCTGCTGGTTGGCAAGGCCAAAACTGGAGCTGCTGAACGTGAGGGTTAAAGCATATGGACAGCTGGAGGAGAGTGCTCCATGCAAGCCCAGCCCAAGTTCTATTTTACAAATTAGTCCAGATGTCCCTTCTTTGCAGCTACTATGGCTTCCACCTATAGCTGGCTGAAATTTCTTGCATAGAAAGTTTCCTTATTAAAATTACCTAATTTTTTTTCCACTGGAAGATGCTAATTCAGGTGAAAACATTTAGATTTTCTTAGGAAATTTTTGGAAACAACAGCTTAATTTTAAACATTCACAGCATTAAGCACTTCCAGCTCAGGAGAAAAAAAAAAGGAACCCTTACAGTCAAAATGTTTTTCCCCTGTTTTGAATTCATTCTTAATTTTCTAAAGAAAAAAGAGATACTCCATTTGCCATTTTTCACTTTACATTTCCACCGAGAGAGTGTCAGTTTTCCAAATAGCTTTGGGTTTTCTTCTGAGAAATTGTCAGACGTAACTTACAACTTACATCAAACTCTCATCTTCAACAGACATGATATAAGATCCTTAAACTGTGAAAGAGGAATTGGTTTTGCCTGAATTACAAATATATTAAAAATACTTTTCTCTTGCTTGGGAATCCAGTACTTTATATCTTATTCAGGAAAAAACATCCAACTCGCATAACAGAGGCAGGGCTGGCATAGTAACATCATAATTTAGACTTGAGACCACCAAATGGGATCAATTTTAAGCAATCAATGTCCAGAGCAAATAAATATTGAAAGTGTTTTAACAGCTCATGAATTCAAAATCTGTAGTGCTTTTTATGCAAAACATATGCAACTATGCTTCAGCTCTAAGACTTCTTTTCCTGAATGTTGAGGTTGTAGCAAAACCAAAGACCCTCAGTATGAATTCCGTGTGCCTTAGGTCACCCTGTGTCTTTCAGGGACACACCCAATCTTGTGACTTCCCTTCATTTACAGCAGAGATTCTTAGAACCCCCTTCTCTTTCCACTCCAGCTGAAGCTGTAATCAGTGGTTGTGGAGCCCAAGACTTTTATTAGCCCAAATTAGACTGGCATATTGCTCTGCTTTTTCTTGTCAAGGGATTGACAAACTTTTCCTCAATTCCCTTTTCTACTAATGAGCTCAGAGCAGCAGGAACAAACCCCGAAGGCACTGAGGCCAGCCACACTCCCGGGATTGCCATTTCCATGCAGATACACTGGGATCTAGAAATGCTGATCTAATAACACCAGAAATGTTTTAACTGTCTAACATGCTGGGACCAGTTTCAGCATCCTGTAATTCCCTCTGCTTAAGCTGAATTACTCCAGGGTAAATGTGGCTCCCAATAATATGTCAAAACAAGATGGCTGGGTTCTAATATCTACAGACTCTGGAAAAAATAATAAAGGAAAAGTACTTAGAGGAAGATGACGTAACTGTGGCAGTTACTTTTGCTCAGGAAAAATATCCTAATTTATCAGAATTAATGAGTTTATTTAATGTTACTGTATCCTAAAAATTTAGAATGAAAATTGCCCAATCTTTTTTTTTTAAATAACAAGGCTACTGATTTATGGAAAATTTACATGGTCTATAAGACTACAGTTTCTGGAAGGAGGAGAGAGGATGTAGATATAAGGCCAACAGGCATAATTTAAAAAAAATCAACAGCACAAAAAATCATTACTTCAGGAAAGGGAAGGGGTGCTTCTGAGTATGGGGCCGTTGCAGGATGGGCAATAAAAGGAAAATTAAGACTGTTGCAGCAGAGGCATTGCTCTTCTGCTTGCCCAAGAGGAAATGGCAGGTTTCCTCAAACAGGTTTGTGTTTAGATACCAAACAAGCTGAAAGGGACCCTGTGAGCAGTCTCGGGTCTCCTGGATCATCCTGCCTTGCTGGAGCACACATCTCAGTTGGCTGCTCCCTGAGGACATTTCTCCTTAACAGACCTGGCAGTCCTGACATCCTGGAGGGTCTGTAAAAAGGCAGTGGTTTTCCCTTGAAGCTTGGGGCTAGCAGGATCTCTAGTGGAGCTTTTAAAGCCATCCCCTTTTCCTGCTGGCATTGGAAAGGGTTGTCCTGCAAGGACAGCACTTACACAAGGCTGCCTGGTGAGCAAAGGGCATTCAGGAATATATTCCTGGAAGAGCAGGAATTATGTACACCTTCAACCCACCACAGGAACAGCTCAAACCCAACCCATCTGCATGCAGATTTTCCACTGCTGGGGATCTAATGATGGCTTGTGCCTGCAGCATTACATCAGTGAGCTGAATCCGGCCCGCGGCCAAACCGCTCATGGTTTAATGTAATGAGACATTACTCTTCCGGCTGCAGTGGAGTGATGACCTTGAGTGATGGCAGGACTACTAATCTGCAGAGAGTTTATGTGCAGTTCTAAATCAGATTAACATTTTCTGTGTATTTGGGTGTTTGGTAATGGCCTATCATTTCACTTTCCAAAAGGGGACTGAAATGGTCAGGGTGATTTTCCAAAGAGCATGCAAAGTCATAAACCCAGAGGTGGTTTGGGATACTTGCAGAGAACACACTGCCCCAGAAACACTGTACCTCTCTTCTGTATCAAATCCCTTGTTTTGAAAGCAGACTTCAGAATTTTTGGTGTGTCAGATGTATCAGAAAGACAGTGGACAGTCCAAAATAGATACCACTCGCAGCATAAAATATTTGCCCAATCTGCCATCAATAGTAACTCTCATCTTGGTTGTGAACAGCAGTGGTTGTGCTTAATTGTTTAGGTTACAAAACCTTCAGCTCAGCTCTGGTCTCTTGAGAATCTTTTATCTTTTAAATAAAATCTGCTTGGTGATTCTGTGGTCATTGATGCAGGATTGCCCTTCCAATGGCAAAAACAAAATGAGTTTTGCTGAGCATTGCTCAGTTCTTGAGACTTAAAGACCAATAATTGTGGTTTGCTACTTATAATGTGATGTGCTATACAACTGTGTAACAGCAATACATCAGAGTGAAAGGACATCCAAATAGCTGCTGTCCTGTGACAGCTAAAGGCCATGTATGGCAATCCTACAAGTGATATTTGCATTTCCCATGATAAGCTACTCTGCAAAGCTTCCTAAAACTTTCAGGGAAAGACCATGTTTAATTTTTCCAGTAAAGTTATGATCTCAGAAAATTATAGTCATGGTGAACTGAGGTGACGGGGAGCTTTAATCTGGCTGCTGTGTAAACAGTTCTGAGAGGTGCTGTTGGGAGCACCAGCAGTCACTGCCACTGGCTGATGTGGCACAATTTGGATTAGTGACCCCATATTTGCATGATAGGCGCAGCACAGACCTACAGGAGGTGGCACATGGGCCTCTTCTAATTGGTGTCGGAGCACTGTAGGAGCCACTGGCTGCCTGAATATGGCACCTTCTCACGGGAAAGGAAAAAAGACAGATGCTTATGCTGGAGTTCTCCAGTTACATTGGTTGCAAGCTTTCTACTTTGCATTTATCATGGAAAAGTGCAACACTTGGAAAAGATCAGACTGAACCTGAGACTGGAACTACGTGCTCCTCTATGCCCTCTGCTACTCCTGGCTAGGAAAATGCCTTTTTTCTTGAAAAATGTTAAAAGGGATTTTACCACTACCTCTACCACTCTTTGCACCTTGCCAACAGACGATCCCAGCACACTGGCTCCCAGCTCAATGGAGAGGACTGCACCTGCCTGATACTGAGCAAGCTCCCAGGGAATGAGAACTACAGCCTTCAGCTCTGCTTAGCAGAAGTATCTGGATTTTCTCCTCCCTGTCTTATGAGTTACGCACTTTTTAAAAGAGTTCTTATTCAGATGAATTATTGTTTTTTAAAGTAAAAAAAATCCCAAATCCCTAAACATGGGAAGTCAGACAAAATTTTGTGTGTCTTAGTGTTGCAATTAGACATGTACAACCAGTGGTAACCCAACCCTTTGTCTTCTTTCTTTGCCTTATACCTTCTGTTCTATATGTACCTTTTCAGTGACAGCAATTTTGTCATAATTACTAGCACCGAAATTGCTACTCTAGAATTTTGTAAAAGGTAGATCTGAAGATGAAGAATCTCACTGAATAAAATTGTAAACACATTTCCTATTAAGTTTTTAGTTACCTTCCAGCAGCTCTTGACAGAACTACTTAGTTCCTGGGAATTTTTTTTTTACTGCATATCCTATTGTCTAAATGAATTGTAAACCTGACACAGGAAAGGGAATGACCTGAGGAAGGTTGATTTCTGTGTTGCAAGAAGGACATATAGATACTCTTCCTTCATTCATATGCTCTTAAAAGGGATGGACCATGGAGAGAAGAACAGATCTGGGAGGTATTTTGTCTTGCCATGTGACAGGGGTCACATACTGCTTTCTTCTAACATGCAGGAATGAACATTGTTAGCTTGGAGAAAACAGTGCTGTCAACCCCATTTCCTGCATCCGTACCTTCTGCTTCTATGAGAGACTCCTTAAATATTTTTTTCCATCTTTTCTACCTGCTCTCCTCCCTCAGTTTTAAAGAGGGATCATATATAACCTACTAGCTCAAAATGTAAACAATAGGCAGAACACAGGACAGCCAAGCTACAGAGGTAGGGAAATATTTCTGTGGCTGAGTGATCAAACATTTGCATGATTAAACTCAAAATAGGTAACACAGTGCTTTGTGGTTCTTCCATGCTGCCCTCAACAGCCTTTGCACTCTTCAGCCTTTCACATGCAACTTTGACTTTTTTTCTTAAAAAAAATGCTGACACTTCCTTTGACAACAATATCTCCTGAGCCACATACTGGTTGAAAGCTCAGTAACCCTAAAGCAAGTTGAGATTCTTGGCTTGAAGACTGTGCTAAATGGAAGCCAAAGACCTCAGTCCTAACCAAGGTACTGCAATTTAGCTCTCTATATTTCTATTTCACTGCAGTCTTATAGTTTCCATTTCAAAGCAGGCTTGTTTTCCCCTCACAGCCCAAATTTAAAAACAAAATCAGAGTTTTGTTGTTAGAGAATGATAGCATTGCGGATATTTCTCTCATGTGTAGAAAATCCTTCTGTTGGCCCCTTCCTGAGCAAGGAAAATTCAGAGGGAAATTTAAAATATCTCTCTCAGTTTATTCTAGGGTCTGTGGTCATTTCAAGGGTTCTTAAGAGGATGCATGAGCTTGCATAAGACCTGAAGCATTATGCCTGAGCTTGAAGCTCTTCATAGGAGCTGGGGAGAGGGTGTTTAACATCTCACAGCCACCCTGGGCAGCTTCTGTCGAGCTTCAGTGTCTTTGGGGCTCTGTTTACAAAAGAGCGAAATCCCCAGTTTCCAATTTGAGCGCCACTAGTCATTTGTAACCTTAGAAAGCACAGTGTAGCCAAACATGAAATTTGCTCCTTTTTCATTTCCACTCCACCAACCCCCCTCTTCCGCTCTCCTTTGAACTGTTCTCACCACTTGCCAGTGTAGTACAGCTTGTTAACTGGCTGCCATCCTGATTTTTCACAAGTTTGCCACGTTGCAGTGACAAGACCATGTCGGGGCCCAGATGCTTCAGAGTAAATAAATATCACATCTGGGATTTGGAAAAGGGCCAGCTCTATATTATGGAAAAAGCTGGTGTGGAAACACATCCAAAGAATACACAGCTGGAAATTGTTAACTCTGGAAAGAAAGGGGGAAAGAAAAGAAAAAGGAGACAAAAATTCAGGCATTACTACTGCTTGAGATCTTGTGCATTATATTTGCTGAGAAACAGAAACTCAGTTTACACAGCAGTTAAATTAATAGCATTCCTGAAAAATTGATAGTTTATAATAATTGACCTCAAGCAACATAAAGGCAGCGCAGGGTGGGAAGCTTGACTCCTCACTGTCTGGCTCTCTTGGATGTGTTTGGTAACTTCCCAGCTATTTCACAGGCGAGCTGGTGGGAGGATGTTGGTGGTAGAAGGATGCGACTGCCCTTCTGGAGCCACGCTGCTGAGAACTGCAGCAGTTTCCCAGGCCCCGAGCAGCCTGTGTCACCCAGGGTGTGCCGGCCCAGAAATGCACACTGGGAGGAGGCTGAAATGAAGGCAGCCACGCTCTCAGCATTGCTCCCACAGGCAGAGGGGCAGGACCACTGGTAGATGAATCAGGAGGGTGAATCAGCAGCAGCCACAGAGGGGGCTGCTCCCACCCACTCTCTGACCCAAAATCATGTGCTGCTTCCACCAAAGGAAGAGTTTCAGCAAGGTAAAACTAGGACACGGGAGGCAAGAAGGAACCCAAAATAGATTCAAATTGTACCTTTGGACTTTTTTGTTTTGGACAAGGATCTCCTCATTAAACAAAAAAAAAAAAAAAAAAGGCAAGCCTAAGCAACAAAGCCTTGAGACAGTGAAACTACTGTGAGCAATTATTTTAAGCACTGCTCCAAGGGAGGCATGCATCCTACTTTTCATATGGGCACCAGTCCTCGTGAGAGCTATCGATGGAATGCTAGAGGCTGTCACAGTCCTCATGCTCAGAGATCTCCTCTCCTTCCAGTAACTCTTTAATAGCTTGGGATGATCCTGTTTTTCACAGATGAGATAAGCATTGACTGCAGCTTAGAGCCAGGAAAACCAAAACACCATACCATACCAAGGTATCCTTGATCCTAAGACAATGCAGCAGCCTGTACTTCTGCAGTAGGTTCATCGCACATTGGAGAGAAGAAAGCATATTTTCACTTGCTTTTTTTTCTTTCTTGTTTGCCAGGCTTCCTTTCTCTGGTATACATTAATTTGGATTTATCATTGCATAAATGGAAAATGAAGCAAACCCAGATTTCTAGACCAAATTATACCAACTTGGGCAATTTTGAATCTGTTGTTGTCTATGTATAAAATAGGGCTAATCTGCAGTAGTGTTAGATAATGTTTTACCATATGTTTTCTTATATGTTTAAGAAGCCCTTTATTGTGCCAGACCAGATGCCATTTCATTTCCTGCATGCCTCATAGTGATGCCTGATTATTTCCTAGCACTTATTTTGTTTACCCTAACAACACTCTGTTTTCATTTCATGGTTAAGAAATAGGATATTTTGGCAAAGTCCTTAAAGGATTTTGGGCAGAAGAACCTAAGAACTGTCTCTAAAGGCTTCCAGAGCTGCAGACATAGGGGTGTGCATTGAAGAGATGTGTTTGGTGCCTCTGTCCCTAGCACAGATCATGGCAAGGACAGACAGCATTCCCCTTGCAGACAGCCCTGCCCAAGTTTCTGCTGTGCCCTCACTTATCCCTTATTTAACCCTATGCCCCTATTACCTTAACCTGGGTTAGGCTGAAGGCAAGTGCTCAGTTGATTGCATGGAAAACAAACCTAAAGCCTGAGGCGAAGAGCGTGGCATTTTGAGAGAGTCAGAGTTAGATCAAGCAAACCATGTTGAGCGTGCCCATGTCAGCAAGCCAGGTTTGTTTGCTTGACCTGCCACAGGATGTTCTGTCCTTTTTCTGTGTATTACTAATGACTCCAGCAGCAGTTACAGTTTTTACTATGGTCCTTTCTTAAAAGCCCCATGAAGAGCGAGCATTAGCTGCTCTACAGATACAATAGGTCATACACCATGATATTGGGCTCAGTTGTGTAACTGAGAATTAACTGAAAAAAACTGTATGGCCTGGGCAATACAGGAAATGCATACCATAAAACAAATCTGATGGAATTTCTGAAGCTGTGTTAATCCAAACAAAACAAAATAACCCACAGAAGGCTGGAGGCAAGTTCTGGCTTCCCAAACACTCAGCTCCCTCTTCCTCAGAGCTGTTTTCAAAGTAACCATACTCATTTTCTCTGAGAAAGGTCTGGGGTACTCACCCTCAGGAGAGGATGTGGGAGGAAAGTCCGGAGTGGAGAAGATGTCTCTGCAATGCTATGTCCATTTGATCTTACTACAGCATCAGAGTTGCTATTCACTTGGTAGCAAGGTTTTTATGGATCATCTTAAAAGGGTCCAGGCCCTCCCTTGGGGAATCCAAACCTGAGTTCCATGTCACCAATGATGTAAGCTTTACATTACCCAATATTCACTGGAAGAGAGCAGCTGTGACTCTGGCACCAAGTGGACACTCCTGCCCCACCTGCATGCCTGCAGCCACACAGTAGCTCAGCCCAGGGCATTCAGAGGAGCTGGGAGCTGTGTTGAGGAGCAGATAGATACAGTGGGTCAACAGCTGGTTGCACAGCTGGTGCTGACTACATGGATCTGTTTTCCACAAACCCTTTGAGATCTGGGGACTTTGAGGGTCAGTCAACAGGCTTGCCAACCCAATGAGAGTTATTTAAATGTGGGGCAATGCAGAAGGAGATGATGATACCCTGCCAGGTGAGAAGAAGGTGGACCAACCTGCTGAGCAGAGGATGCAGAGTGATGCAGACAATGGAGACTTCATAAACACCAAAACAAAGGTGAAGGGAGTCCACCACTGGGTCCTTCCTTCCCACAGCTAGTAGGAGTAGGGAGACACATAGCATGGAAGATATGGTCCTGCTGCTGTTATGCCAGGCACTGCAGGACGAGCATTGCCCTTCGCACATGATGGGCCATGGGGAAGCTGCTGGCTCTTAGTCTGTCTCCTAGGGTACCGCCTTACACAGTCAGCTGTTGGCATGCTCAGTCTGCCTTGTTGCTGTAGGAAGACATGAAATGCTGAAGCACGTGTTAGGAGTCTCAGCACGTGCTGAGCCAGTGTAATAGGGCATGTGTAGCCCCATGCCAGGATTAGGGCTTTGTGGAAGCTCTAGAATAAGGGCAAGGAGTTACAGAACTAACTGGGAAGTGTGCATGACCATTGGGCTTGCCACCCCATCCATGAATGTTTTATGGAGATCAACAAGGGCCATCAGGATGCTGAAGATGCTATAGCCATAAAAGCCTTGTGAACCCAATGTGGGCTTGTGAATCTTTTCAGTATAATCACTTCCTCGCAAAGGAATTGCCTCTGATCCCCTCAGGGGGTTGGTATTATAGCTATGCCAGGGACCTGCAAGATGGCATCACTGCCTGCTGCACCATAGCAAATAATTTGTCAAAAATGGTTGGGTGCTCACAAGTTCAAAGGACCACGAACACCTCTTTCTTGGTGGGCAGAGGTGCCCAGAAGGCAGCACACTGGATGGCAGGTTACACCTTGGAGTCTGAGTAAATATGAACATCCTCAGTTACTTGCCGGTTGTTCAGCTGCGGGGGAGAAGCTCTGCTCCCTGAGAAGAGGAACCTGTCCAGGCTGTGTCCTGCTTCAGCTCCAAAGACCTCAGGTACTTCTTCTCCTGCTACTTCTTCTCCTGCTACTTCTGCAGCATTACCTCCTCCAGACTGGGAAGATCAGCCTACCAGATGTCCTCTCCACAGCCCAGAGAAGGAGAGCAGCCGGGTGCTGGGCACTGTGGGAGCCAGGGGACAGGCAGCAGTGGTGACAAGGGCACGGTGGAAGGGGGCACATTGTCACACTGAGTGCCAGGTGTGCGTCAGAGCTGAACGGAGAATGCGTGGGCTGATGAGTGCATGAAACGCCTGTGCTTCCAAAGGCTGCAGAGGAGATGCTGCAGATGATGTGCTCTGTGAAACAGTGGGGGATCTGCTCTGTGCCAGACAGCTCTAACCTTGAGTATTGCCTACACGTGCAGTTTGGCAAAGATCTCAGTGGGATTCTGTGCTGTCAGCACAAAAGCCAAGAATGAATTTGATTTTCCAAATAATTAATTTTAAGGAGTAGAACTTCTTCAAGTATTAAATCTTTTTGTGCGTGTAAATAACTCTTACACAATAACAGACTTGATTTTTTTTTGCTCTGTGAATCCTCACATAGTAGCAATAAAAATAGTTTTACTTGGTACAGCTAACTGTAAACAATTGAAAAGCCCAAATACAAAAACCTGTGACTTTGGTAGAGCTAGAGTTCAGCTTAGAGCCATCTAGAAACTTCAGGACTAGTTTTACATTAGCAATGCTTTTTCCAGATGCTGACTGTTTACAGAGGAGGTCCAGATTGTACTGGTCTGCATGTGTTTCCCAAAATGAACTACAACTCTCTAGTGAAAGCTTGAGGTTTGGAGCAGTTTGCAGCTAGTTAAACTATTGAAGTAAAACAAAAAGCTGAAGTCACAGACCCCACAAGCAATGGGTCAGTGCCTGTCAGTCTGAACTTGCCTGTGCTTATTTGAAAATAATGCCTTCAGCCCATCTGGCTTTGCAAGCTTTGTTTGTTTGTCTGTTTGTTTGTCTGTTGGGCTTTTCATCTTGCAGCAGCGCATTTGTTGCTTCTTAAGGATAATGTGACTTTAGAATTAGTACATAATGGAAAATGTTATGTCAAGCATTTCCTTGTGCTTTCAGTTTAATCTTTTAAAGATGATTTACTGATATACTAATTGTTTTTATTAAAAAGAGAGAGGTCCCTATTTCTAAGTTTCTCCAGAGCTGTACTTTGTTTGTGTAACAAAGTCCGGTATGATATTGTTGTCTGAACAGTCTTTTAAAATACCACTTTTTTTAATGTCCTGTTTATGGTGTTTGGTTTTTTCAACAAGATAGGTTAGGACTTCTGTGAAACATAGACAAAATAATTCTGGATAACAAGCCTCAAGTTTTCTTGAGATTTGTTTCCCTCCTATCCTCTCAAGATGTTAGCACAAAACACTACATCCCTGACCTTGGCCTCGAAGGGTGCGCATTTTCTCCTCAGGCAGGAGGCTGGAAAGCTTGGAAGAGGGGTCAGCAGAGGGATGGGACTATCAACTGCTCTTGTTTCCAGAGGTTGCCAAGACCAACCCCTGACCAGGTGGGAAATAGCTGGTTCTTCACAGCTTGAGAGTATCCCACATAATGCAAAATCAGAGTGCCTGTCAGAAGCACTGAGCATTCCCAGTTGACTGGAAAATGTCCAATCTTGTCCCAGTTTACTAGAAGGACAAGTAAGATGGAAATTGCAAGCCTGTCAGCCTCACTTCAGTAACTGGTAAAATTATGGAGAAGATTATTTTGGGAGGTAATGAAAAACACCTGAAGGACAATGCAGTCATTGGGCACATCCAGCATGGCTTCATGAGGGGAAAGTCCTGCTTGTCAAACTTAATTTCCTTTTATGACAAGGGAACCCACCCAGCTGATCAAGAGAAGTCAGTAGATGTAATCTCTTTAGATTTCAGTAAGGCTTTCAATACTGTCTCTCTCAGGATCCTTCTGGACAAAATATCTAGCACACAGATGGAAAAACACATCTTGCCATGGGTAAGCAACTGGCTCAGGGTCAGGCACAAAGGGTTATGGTGAATGGGGTGACACCAGGCTGGGGACCTATCACTAGTGGGGTTCTGCAGGGCCCCATCCTCAGCCCAGTTCTCTTCAACATCTTCACTACCAACTTGGATGCAGGACTTGAAGGGATTACTAAGTTTGCAGATGGTGCTGAATTGGGAGCTGTTGAGTCCTTCAAGGGCAGAGAAGTCCTGCAAAGTGACTTTGACGAATCACCGAGGTGGTCAATGACCAACTGTATGAAGTTTGGCAAACACATGTGCTGGGATGGGGCAATCCTGGGTGTACAGACAGACTGGGGAATGAGATGCTGGAAAGCAGTGCTGGGGAAAGGGACCTGGGGGTCCTGGTTGATGGCAAGTTGAATATGGGTCAGTAGTGCTCTGGCAGCCAGGAGAGCCAACCCTGTCCTGAGGGGCATCAGGCACAGCATCACAGGCGGGCAAGGGAGGGGATTGTCCTGCTCTGCTCTGCTCTGCTCTGCTCTGGGGTGGCCCCACCTTGAATGTTTTGTGCGGTTTTGGGCACCACAATATCAGAGAGACATAAAGCTATTGGAGGCTGTCCAATGAAGGGCAAAAAAGATGGAGAATGGCCTTGAGGGGAAACCATATGAGGAGCATCTGAGGTCACCTGATCTGTTCAGTGTGGAGGAGACTGAGGGGAGACCTCATTGCAGTTACAACCTCCTCATGAGGGGAAGAAGAGGGGCACGTCCTGATCTCCTCTCTGTGGTGCCCAGTGACAGGACCTGAGGGAATGGAAGTTGTGTCAGAGGAAGCTTAGGCTGGATATTAGGAAAATGGGATTTTCACCCAGAGGGTGTTTGAGCACTGGAACAGCTCCCCAGGGAAGTGGTCACACCACCAAGCCTGACAGAGCTCAAGAAGCATTTGGACAAAGCTCTCAGGCACATGGTGTGAATTTTGGGGTGATCCTGTGCAAGGCCAGGAGTTGGACTCAGTGATCCTTGTGGGTCCCTTACAACTCAGCATATCCTGTGATTCTCTGATTTTAGACCCATGGCTTTGGGGCAATTTTCACACGACCATTTGACAGGCTACATCAATATATCTCTGGCATGCTCGAACAACTGGGACTGTCTCTCCCCAGACATAGTCCCAGTTGTTGACCAGACGCTCTCCTGGCCAAATAAAATGGTCATCCTTGCCAGATTTTGAATAGATTATGTGTCTGTATTTTTCCCATCTACAGTCCCCTATTCATTAGCATAAGTTGAGTGCCAGTGTTAATTGCTTTCTCGTTCATTGAGGTAGGAGAGGTCATCACAGGCTGCATGGTGGTCTACAGCTCTTATCTGGATTTCTACCAGGACACTTTTTGGATTTCAGGAATGTACATTTCCCAGAGACAATCTGTTAACTTCTTGTGAAGGCCTGCAAGTTTTTGTAGGTCAGAGTAGTGGAGGAGTTTTGTCAGTTGGGTAATTAATTTCTGGTTTTAAGATTAAACTTTTCCCTTGTTGCTCTAACATTTACATGTATGAGATGTCTGAAAATGTCTTGGATCAACACAAGCCTCTTACTAGCATTGTATGTTAAGTCACAGTGTTGTATCTGCACCTGCACCATCTATGACTCTATTATATTTACTTTTCGTCTTGTCCTTTGTAGCTTGAGATGTAAATTTTTCCCCCTGTTGACAGCCTGACCCTACTACTGAATGGCTTTATGAGGATAGTGGTTCAACTTCCCAGTGAACTTCGGATTTCACAGGCATGGAGTTATTAGAGATCATATTCACTGGCTATTTCTTCAAGTTATATTTATAAAAACCTTGTAGAAACATTCAGTTGAAGGTATAGGATTTGGGGATTTTTTTAAGTTTCATGGCCTGAATAAGAAAAAGAAAAGTTGAACTGAAACAATGTTTTGGGGGACTGGTGAAAGTAACTGAAATATTTGCTTATGTTATCAAATTTTCTAGTTTTACTAAACTGCTTAACTTAGGCTGGTTTCTTTTAATATCATTATACAAGCTGAAAAGTTTCATTAGGAAAACAGCTGTGGGAAACATTATAGCAGTTCCAGATAAAAATGGTTCACATCAAAATAGTTCTGCATTGATGGCTTTATTCCCTCCTCAAGTCTTCTTGGCTCAAAAAATTTTCACCAAACTAACTCAAACCAAAATCAGACTCACTGATATTCCCTTTTTTGCACGTTCACTACTAATTTTTTTATATATAACCTCTGATATAAGTAGCACCTCTGATATAGCATCCCTCTAAGAAGCTTCTTAGTACAGAAATGTCTTGGGTTTGCATTAACCTTTTTTTGAGTTTTTTGCATCTGCTACTATTAATTCCTGGTAGGTGTTAGAAACCTTTCTTGCAGTGCTGAAATCTTGCACTGGGCCCATGATGTTTCCCCACAAAGTATTCAATGTACAGCTTTTTGTGATTAGCACTGCATTTTGTGTGTATTTCCCAGAGTGCTAATCAAAACAAATGGAAATACTAGACAAAACCACTGCCACTAAGGAACAGAAAAATCTGCTCCTATGTCTTGCCTGTGCAGGAACACAGGAATGAAGTTCTGTTTCAAGGGGTAACTGGCTTCTGGTGCACCAGGTAACTCTCCATCACCACCTCTCTGCTGTCACTGGGGCATTTTCAGGCATGACTTGAACACTAATTCTGTCCCTTCTGATGTTCTTTTTCAAAGGGAATACTTGTTTCTGGGCATTTAACCTTATTTACTTGGTCTTAACACTCTTCTTTTTAATGCTTATTGGTCCATGCTTGCTTTACTTTCTTCTTTTAAAAAAGAACACCCTCTTTTTGATCTTCTGGGTTTTTTTTTAAGTCAGATATTCATATTTGAACTGGAATGGACATCCCTATGTGGCTAAATATTCATGGTTCACTCTTTTTGCCATCTACTGACAGCAAAGCAGTTAAGTAAATATTCCTGGAGGCTATAGAATTCTTTTCAACTGAAGAAGAGTTCTTTCTTCTTTATAAAATTAAAGAAGAAACCAGAAAATCCAAGAAGAAAGAGGGAAAATATTTTCTTTCTTGCTGAGCCTAAATATATATATGTGTGTATATATTATATACACACACACATATTTGTGTGACATTTTTCAAGGATTTCTGTGCTCCTGGAAGAGCATCTTACAAAAAGTTTTCCAAGTCTGTGTCCTTTCAGGACATACTGAATTCTCCCCTTATGAAGGACAAACTAACAATGTGTTGAGATGCAAACTCAGTCACCAAGCTCTCATTTCCATATCTGGCAGTGACAATACCTTATTTTCCTTTCCCTGATACACTGATAAACAGTCAAGATAAAGAGAATTATATTCTGAAGAGTCATTCCCTGACAAAACCCACAGTGTTTTGGATCCCAAACCACTCCCTACTTAAATCCTTTCTCCCCTTTTAATTTCACTATATCCTCAAGTCTAAAAATTTAATTAGAATAGCTTGGTACTCTGAAATTTAAGTGGTCTTCCTATGCCACTTAAGGGTTGCTGGATGTTTAAAGAAATGCTGTTCTGCTTTACCATGTGTAGTGATACTAATGGGAAACTATGAATAAAATATTTATTGAAAATCATGCTTATTTTTTCTCTGTTATTAATATTAATCCCTTTATCTCTGGACCTCATACAAAAATACAGTATAATATGGCATCATTAGCAGCAGGAATACAAATGAATACCACTTGAGGGCAATTCCAGCCTCCCCCTCTAAAATATGGCCAAACTGCCAGAACCACAGGGTCAGGCTTACTGGTGTGTGCCCCTCTGGCCACATTCTTCATCTCCTTTTCCAGAGACTGGCCCAATGGGAAAGGGTTTCATGTGTTTCCACCCTTCTTTCCTCATTACCCATTTTGGCTGCATTCTTTCCTTCAGCATTTCTTCACCTACCAACAGCTCTGTCACTTTTTGTAAGGAAAATTAGACACATGCAGATGTGAAATTGTGATGTTTGCTAGATTATCTGTGAACATCTGGAGGAGGCAGTTTGTGCAACATCATCCCGAGACAGTCCAGCAGAACAAAGTTACCAATTTGCTGTCCTGTGGCCTGCATCAGGGCAATCTTTATAGACCCACAACTCCCTTTTTGTCTCTCCCCTTGTTTGTCCCCTGAGTACCAGTAATGATGTTGGACAGCACTGCAGGGCCAGGTATCTCCCCAGGATCCTGCTGGGTGTGTGGGGACCATGGCCAGGCCACTGGGAGGAAGAGGAGTTCCACAATACTCACCTGGCATGAAATTAATGGGGACAGATCTCAGTTTCTGAAGAGCAGGTTCAGTTCAGGATTACAAGCAGAGATTTGAGAGGAGAAGAACATCACACTCAAAACCAGCTTAAAATGCTTTTTTTTTTCCCACTGGTTTGCTTGTTCTCCAGCTCAGGAACTCGGTAGAACTCAGCCATTCAATGAATGCCAGGCAGGAGCCACATCTCAATCCACAGCTTTGCAGTTCACTGGAAGATCTCCTTTTAGAGGCATGTGTTCCCCTGAAGTGAGGATATCAGTTCCAAACCACACCTTGGACCATTCTGGCTTCAAGAAAAAACCTTCAAAAAAAGTACTAATGCCAGGCAAGGTGTTACACTCCACAAAGATGCTAAAACAATAACTTCAGGCCTGGGGAACTACCCTGCATCATGGGACATTAGCCCAAAACTTTTATTCAGATTGCAATACCTTTCTTGATGGAAAAGGGAAACCCAGTGAGAAACAAAAACTAATAAAACAAAAGAAATTCAATGAGTTGTTCCTCCAAACTGGTCACACATCTTCACAGGTAAGTCTCTGAAAGCTGGTGGTTACTACAATTGGTCTTCCTGAAATCAGTGAAACACACTCCTGCAGACACATCCATGTACAACCTTCTATATTCTGCTGTATGTTGCATCTTTTTGTGGGGTTGTGAGATAAATATGAAAAAAAATATTATGTAATGAGTAAAAAACTATTCCCAAATCATTCCCTGTCATTCAGGAAGTTGTTTGGACACTTTCAGCAGCAAAAGAAGCCACACCTTGCTCTGCCAGCTCAAAAAGTCTAGAGCTGTCAAGGTAACAGAGCATGGGAATTAGCGTATAGGACATTTGATTTATCACCCCTAAAACACTGTTGGTATTCCTAAATGGAGTGCTCATAAGATTGAAATACAGGATTTTGACATGCTTACTTTCTCACATAGCTTTCTGCCTTTCTGGAGATGGAAGCATAATTAGACTTAATCTACATTTGTTCGAAAGGAAACTATTTATTCTTGTCAGAAAAATCTGAGAAAGGAAGACCTGAAGAAATATTAAAGTTGTAAAAGGGTTTGATCAACTGGAATGAGATAAGCTCTTCAGTCTGATGAAAAGTCTGGAAAAACAAGAGACAGTCTAAAAACTAGGAAATGAAGAGTAAAAGGGGAATTCAGGCACAGCTACTTCAATCAAAAAGTAATAAGCATGTGGAATAAATTATTGCTAGGTGAAGCTATTGAAGCAAATAAGAGGAATGAATTTAAAAGACAGCTAGACATCTTTATGGAGAGAGCAAAAGCTTCACATTTTCCCTACTTATATTCTTTGGGTTAGATCCAGGACTTAGTGTCTAAAAAAGGGACCTAGGAGGACTTGAACTGCTTAAATCCAGAAATACATCCAAAAAGTCCTAACTGACTACTGCAAATGCTAGAAACACCAGGGTTACATGGTGCCAAACATGTTGAGACCTAAGACAGGGTCTCCATGTCTCCTAGGGCTGGGTCAGTCCATCCCAGAACATGGTGCTGGCTCCCACCCCAGTGTTTGCCAGGGGTCTGATGCAAAGCCTGGCTTTGCAGCATGCCAAATGCAAGGCAGGGCACCAGGTCCCACACAAAATACAGCAGCAGCTGCCACTTGACTTGAAAAATACGGAGGTGTAGTGCTAATCTGTGCTATCTTTGATACAGTGCTTTGATACATGATTCATCATGGGATGAATGTGGAGGACTCTCGTGGTTTTTTTTTTCTGGATGAGACTGAAATCTGAATGTCCTGAATGTAAGAGGAAAGGCTGAATCTCTTTTCTTCAAGGGGGGTTAGTCATGCAAAAGAGCATTTCAGACTCACTCAGTCAGAGACAAAGTAAGAATCTGCATGAGTATATCCTACTAGGTGTGCAGATGGGAAAAATTCCCATACAGTGGTTGCTCTTTCTCAGGATTGTTGCCATTTTTTGTATCATACCATCTGGTTACATTATTTTTTATTACTCTGGGATACTTCTACCCTGGCTGATAAAAATACTCTTATCACACAAGTTTTCAAAAAAGCTCATTCCATTATCTCTTGAGAGCAGCTTCAAGCTGCCTGTGGAGGACACCACAGGGAGACTCCGAGGTGGCTGTGGCTCACTATCTGGAAGATATGAGTGAACTGGGCAATGTAAGCCTCGGATCATAAATACATGTTGGGCTCTGACTAACATTTACAAGAGCCAAAAGGAGACTGTGGAATTGATTCCAGAAACTTTTAGGACATTTCAAGCTGTCTGCAAGATGTCCCCTTCTGTCCCCCCTACTCCCCACCCACTTAAATTGCAATCATATGTTATCAGAGTGACTCCAAACAGGCTATGACAAAAAAAATCTTGTCTTTCATTTAGGCTGAGTCACCCACCACTCAGCTGTTGGGACAGATTTTAATCTGGGTGCTGGGATTGCATGCACTGTGCATCTGAAGTGGAGCTGGAGGCAAACAGAGGCGGGCAGAGGAAAATAGGAGAGGCTGTGTGCAGCTCTGCAAGGCTGCCCAGGCAGGATAGGGGGTCCAAGGAACACCCTCCTGACAGGCAGAGAGTACCCCAGGGAGGCAGCACCCCATTCCTGACTTCCTGTGACTGAAATTACACTATGTAATCCCTGCAAGGCCACAAATGGAAAGTGAAGTGCATAACTGGAGCTGTTTTTCAATGAGACCCAGGTGCTGAGGGAGTTAAACCTCTCTGAGGTTTAAACTGATTTACACACCTCTTGCCTTAGTGCTGAAAAATAAAAAAAAAACACCTTGGCAAGATTTGTACTGATAAGAAAGTATCCTGTTAAATTAATACTGATAAGCACTCTGCACTGATTTTCTGAATTAACTCTGCATGACCCAAAAAAAGCATGCTCAGTGATGTAATTGTATTGTACTTGGATCTCTCTAATAAGACTTTCTCCTTTACATCTAGTTCAGAGGTCAAGTGAGCACTGTTAATGCTGTGGAAAACAGGGCAAGAGGCAGGGTTGGAATAGGGCTGGCACCTGGCTAGGAAGGTGACTGGGTCATCATCTGGAGGGAGATCTGGGGATGGCTTGACTGAAGAAAAAGGCAGAAGCTGTTGAGAAACAGAGACTCATCTGGTAAAGCAGGTGGGCAAGTATTCCTGCCAAGCTGCAAAACACAGCAGGATGCTATTTTTAAAGCACAGAAGGTAGTTAAAATTTGGAGGAAAGATAAGAAATTTCTTCTGAAACACCCAACTTCCGTTTTGTTTCTTTTAAAGAATATGTAATGCTTCTATATCTGAATTTCTGTTATAGAATGGGGAGTGATTGCTCATATGAAGATCATGGCTTATGTGAAGAATGCAAAGGCAAAAATCTGCTCATATCTAATCCTGGCTCCGAAACTGATACAAGCTTTGACCTTGAACACATCACTTAACCTCAAAGGAACAACTTGAGGATTCATTAGCTGGTCCTTGAGGAGTGCTTTGAAGATGAAAAAGGCTTTATAAGTGGCAAATATTATTATGTGTTCCAGGACCTGGAAATATTCAATATTTGTATATATAATCATTTGCAGAGGATTTGCTACATGAAAGAAACCGTAAATTTTGCTGAAAATTGCTGGAGTGAAGATAAGAACCGCCTTTTCCAACTAAGAAGATTTTTTATTGCGGTCTTCCTCTTCATTTCCACAAAGCCTTTACAACATGAGACAGGGATGACTGTTTTGCTTGTTTCAAAGGGAGCAGTTGCATTTGTCACTTGTTGGTCAACGAGTGCAAGGGTGGAGGAGAAGGTTTAAAGGGAATGTGCTCCTGAGCTACACAGTGTAGGTGCACAGTGTGGGCTTGTCCCCACCAGGAGGCTGGATAGGCTGTGTGAGGTGTATCCCACAGAGACCCAGTGCAGGAGGAATGCCAATCAGCATTCACCAAAGCTACAGCACCCTGTTGACAGCAGATATTAAAGTAAGCAAGTAAGGAGGTGGTTGGATCAACAGGCTTCAAAGGAAGATTATGCATTAGCATCATATTAGGATTTCCCTTTTGAATCAACTTTTAAAGAAGAAGGCAGCTGCACAGAGCTGGTCTACGTTGGATATCATAAAACAGATTCGTATAAATATATGAACAGGTTTAGGTGGCATGATATCTTCAACAAAATGGGACTGAACTCTAATCCAGGAGGTATCTCACCTTCACAGGTCCTGCCTTTCCCTACATCATTCAAGTTTGTGATAGTGCTATTGACAGCAGCAGCAAGTTTGTGTGCTGATAAAAGAGAAGAATTGTCACAAAAGGGGTAATTATTTAGGGGTAACCTAATCCAGCAGTGAGCTGGGCGAGAGTGTGGTATCGATTACCTTGCTGAGCCTGCATCCCACTGACAAGAAAAATTGCAATGCTCTCAGAGGCAGAACTTCCTTGTGCAGCTTTTAAAGACCTATCAAAGACAAATCTGCTTCTGGACCATGTACTCTTAATGAATTTATATTATTGTTGATACAGCGTGCATGGTGTCTACAGGCTGTGAGTGCCCAATGGACTTGAGCTTGCTGCTTCCACATAAATCAATTTCAGGCATGTTTTCCCCTTAATCTGTGTGAAATTAGCTGGCTCAAATCCTATATTCTCCACCTAATCAAATTGCTTATTGAAATCAATGGAGATTCTGACTGAGTAAGGACCACCTTGTTTTTCCCATCACCTCTGCTATAGTCATGCGTCTTTGTATTCAGGAGTGCAAAGAAATGAAAATTACACAAGGATGCTCAAGCATACAAGGAACAGAAACAAATGAAACTGTATATTCAAAAGGTGAGGACACTGAATGTTGCTTCTCAATGAGACTTTTTCAGCTTTTTGTTTGTCTGAAAATACCTGATTTACTATGAGTTCAAGAAACAGGGTGGAGAAAAGCAAGAGGATTTTACATACCAGAATAAAATGCTCTCTTGAACATGTGAGGGTTTTGTTTCTCACCCAGGTGTGAGCCCCTTCTGCCTCCAGAGAATCCACTCAGAAATGGGCCATCAGGAACTTCCAGTAAACAGTTATTTGGGGATCACAGTGGAGATGCAAAGTTGCTGTTAGGACAAGCAGGCATGTTCTTTTTTGGATATAAAGGAAACCTGAATTGCTGGACAAAATGGAAACAGTATCTGGAAACTCCCCATGAGGTTCTTCTATTCTCTCTCACCTCACAGTATTTTCTCACTGACCAGCACCAGGAAAAACATCCCCACAAAGTCATCTTTTTCTGCTCCCTATATTGTCTGGAAGACTTGTGTGTTTCCCATTAGGCACAATTACCAGCACTAGGATAAGTGTTTGGGCTCCATACATCCCTATTCTATCCCCAAATATCCGACAGGTTGCCAAGTGCTCTGCTGAGGAATGCCCTCAAGCAGGTACCTGCTCTTCACAGAACCATGGGACTCTCAGCCTCTCCAAGGGATACAACTGTGGAATGAAAAGTACAGACCCATAACAGAGTGAGGTTATCTCAACTTCCCTCATCACAAGGGAAATTGGTGGGAGAATCATACTGTGCACAGCAGGACCTGTGAGTAATCCAGCATCTGGCACAAGCAAACAGTAATACCTGATCTGGTTGGAGAGAGAACTGAAGCATGAGAACATTTAATTATCTGCACTATCTTTAGAACATCCCAAAGTATTTTTGTACTTCCTATTACCTCTGTAGCAGAGACTTCATTTTTCCATGTAGAATATTTTAATTACATAAAATGCTCAATTAGAACTTTAATTTCCATTTTAGAAAATAAATACACCATGCAAATCAATGAGTTGCTCTTGATTTCTCTAACAATTGTCTCAAATCTTTCAATAGATGCTCCCAGTTCTCTTCCCATTAACAATGTCTATGGGGATCTTGAACACCAGACTTATTACTGCTGTTCTCTGCAGCTTTATATAAAGGAGAAAAACCTAGGTCCTCTGCCAGACCTTCCTTCCCTCAGCTTCTACCTAGAATATCTTTCCTGCAGACATCCTGGAGGACAGCCAGACTGCTGGTTGGAAAGGTCTATGTTATAGGAACTGATTTTGGCAGTCAAAAACTGGATATGATGTTGTGAAATTTGTATTAGAGCAAATCTAGTAAAAAAGGAAAGAACCCGCTCTGGACAAAAGTGGGATCATATGAAGCAACCAAGATTACCAAGAGTGGGATAAGCAAATCTTGAATTTCTAGAGTCAAGGACATGATTGGGGAAAGGAGAGGGGTCAGAAAGATAGAGGGCTGGGGGAGAACATGTTGGGTTTGGGGGCAGAGGGAGGGAGGATGGGTCAGCAGGGCTCAGGGCACTGCCAGAATGGAGATGAATGCAGCAGGGAGGAGATCCAAGAGGGCTCCCAGGGGTTTGGGGTGTGAAATACATTTGGAGGCTGTGACTACAGCTCCTTGCTGTGGGGCAGAGAAGTCTCCATGTTCCCAAGAGTGGACTGAAGTGTGGGACAAGCTAAATGACTTGGTGTGGGGATCCAGAATCCACTGGCATATTTTTACATAGAAAACTGTGGTTTGACCACACAGATATTGCCTTTTTTTTCAGCAGATCTGGAATCCTGCTTTTCAAGATCTTACTCACTCTCCAAATTAGTTTTGGCTGAAAATTTGCAATGGAATAAAAACCCATAGAAAACTCATCTTTAGCCTTCTTCCACAAGCTGTTGTACTGTAGCTACAGTCACTCTAGAAATCTGTGGCCACACTACATGCCAGCTGAATGCCTGCTACCTGTGGTTCTCCTTAGAGCTCCATCATGGGAGCTGTGTCATACCAATGTACTCTTGCAGATGAAATCCCTCCAGCACTTCACCTTGTCCACACAGCATGATGCAACAGCATACACAGAAATCTGAACAAGCCTTGGCCCTCTCACAGGGGCTCTTAAAAGAATTCTGCCATTTTAGCAGCACCTTTTGCTTGGCTCCAGCTTCCCACCTCTCTGCAGAGCCACCATCCTGCACAGAGGTTCATCTGTAATGTACTTACACTGCCTGCAGCTGGCTTGCAGGGCAGGTATTGCTGTGCAGTGCAGCGTTGGGTGGGGCAGATGAACCCTCCCTGCAGACAAAAGGCTGAGCTCCAGCTGCAGAGGCTGGCAGCACTGAGTTGCTCTGTCTGTGTCCAGCTGCCAGCAGGGATAGCCACAACAGCCAGGGACACTGATGGAGAAGATGCCAGAGATGACAAGCAAAACCAGAACACCTGTGATGGTCTCAGCAAGGCCGGGGTGAAGCCTGATGGAGCAGGCAGTCACAACAGAGAATGGCTGAAAACAGAAACCTCTCTTTGTGAATGAATGTATGGCTTCTGTGGAAAGGTTCAAGGAAACATATGAAAAGTAATGAATCCTAGCTAAAGCTCTAGGCATTATTGTAACACCATGTGTTATACTATTGCAAGCCTCTTGCTGTGCAAATCCGAGAGCAGTAGGCATCAATCTGTTTGGGGACAAAATTATAAATAAGCAGATAACCAGTACATGAATAAAACAAATTGAAACCACCCTGCATATCAAAGAAATCTGTGATAAGTGACATGTTTTCACCTAGGTGATTGGAAAAAGGAAAGAAAAAAAAGCCAAAGAAATTTAAAATAACAAGATGTCAGGCAAGCTAGAGTTGAATGCAATAGGATTAAACACTTTCTTGATGTAATATCACTGCCTTCCCAGGACTTATACCTGAGACTGACTTGGCCCTCTTATTTAATTACATGCTGATAGACCATCGTGAGACCTCATGGGAAATCTTGCAAGATCTTGTGACAGATATTAAATTAGCATTTGCCTTCACCGTAAATATAATCTGATCAAAAACATTTCATGTGTGCAAAGAAGCCAGCTTTGAAAAAGAATGGTTCAGCCACAGAAAGAAATAACATCTATAAAATCAGTCATTGTGGAAGAAAAGAGGTAAATGATCAGATATTTTTTTCTTTGAAAATGCAGAACAGAAGGGGTGATATGCATGATATACTTGTAGACTTATCCCTTACACAACACCAGAATCTTATTGAAATGTGGACACAGTTTCTCAATTATTTTAATGGGATCTACTATCCAAAGAATTGATAGTGATGTTGTTTGGTCTTCTGAAGCAAGCCAGTTGTTTCCTCTTCCTCCCTTCTGCTTGCCCCAGGGTCTGTGCAGCTGGAGCTGATCCAGCCCAAAGCACATCTTCTCTCTCAGGTACCTTCTGAGTGGGAGCCATTCCCACAGCTGACTCCCTGCACGGAGGCAGGAGAAAAGACATCACACGTCTTTTTTGGTGAAGCTGAGCTTCAGTACTTGTGTCAGTGTCCCATGGTGCAGTACCAGGGTGTTAAATAGACATTTATCTGGAGAGCTGTAAGACACACAGAATGAGTTCAGAGGAAAAAAATGCAAAACCAGGACAAATAGGAGCTTCTAGAAGTTCCTCCTCTACAATCTACCCATTCAGAGCATTTAAAGGTTCCTAGACCTGTTCCTTGCAAGCTCCCTGCTCCTTCCTTGCTAACCTTGTCAAGGCAAGGCAGCAGGGGGTACTCGAGTCTGTGTGGTTTCAGAGCTGCTGGCAAGCAGGTCTGAGTTGAGTCCTGAATCCTAAACAGATCTCCCACTTGCAAAGCACTCTCCTTGGCAGAGGTGAAAAGGACACAGGGAGAGGGGCATGTGCTCTATGGCAGCATTACTGGTGAACCCCCTGATCAGCAGGGGAAGGACAGAAGGGGTGACCCTTTAGATATTTCCCTTCATTTTTTTTCTGTGAGTTTAATATTGGACAAATGCTAAACACTTGAACCTTTATCCAAACTAGACATTCAGCACTTTCAAGCTTTTCTCATCAATGGGGATATAACTCCTGACAATGGGGATATAATATTAACTTAGCTTCCCCAAGAACAAACACATGAAATAAATAAAGGTGCTGTTGAGTTTCTGTTACAACCTGGCCAGTTCCTAGTAGGAGGGCAGCAAAGATTTCCCATAGAGTAAGAAGTGAACCAAAAGAACCCTACTTTTTTCTGATGTGTCATATGGTTGCATAAATACATTCAATTTTATTGGAATTGCTTGTAAACAGAAGAAAAGCAAACGGGGGGAAAGGGGAATGTTAAAGGACAGTGACTGTGGAAGATAAGTGGCAATTACTTTTAAAACAGATAAAAAATGAGCAAACATAGCAAAACTGTTAAACATGCAGTTTCAAACTCTAGCATCAAGTTCTCATTAATGAGTTGCCTTTTTATTTATTTCTCATTTTCTTGCGTTCCTTCTTTATGATTTAGTCATTATGAAATGTTCAGTTAGACTTCCTAAAAACATGAAGTGAGGACTCCAAAGGGGAGCCGAGTTAAAGTTTGGAAGAAATCTATGTGTTTCTTTTCTCTCCACACTTCCAGGAACTATACAGGTTTTTCTTCAGGATTTATTTCTGTGTAAAATCTAAGTCACCCACAATCTGTATTTTCCTTTAAACTGGAGAAGGGAGCTCAGAAATCTAGGATAGTTTCTGTGTCTGGTGAAAGGAGTGCTATAGAGCAGCTCAAGTAGCTCCAATGGAAGGTAAATAAGGTGTTTTTATTAATTACACGTATGCTGCCATAGTGATATAAATCACTGAATAGGGCCTGCTTTGCAATTCTGAAGGCAAGAGTCTCAGCTGCAAGTCCAGAATATCTGATGGGATGGAGAAAACATATTTCCCTTAAATCATCTTAATATCGTATTAATATATTTGGCAAGTTTTAGAGAAACCTCTGGGTTTCTCTAAATGCCAGTCAGTTTTGCATGGTCCCAGAGGTCAGGCCAGGTGATGGCTTTCTGAGGCTTTGGAGCATCTAGGTCATGTTTCTTCTCTCTTGTGTGGGAATTTGGAAGGGCACAGTTCAAAGCTCCCAAGCTTTAATACCACCTCTGTCACAGCTTTGTTTTCAACATGCAGGTCTCATGTCACCTCTTCCAGGATGAAGAACAGCACAAGGACAGGCAAAGGGCAGAGAGAATCCCAGCATCTGTCCTCCAAGACTACAGTGCTATTTTCTCTGTTATGTGATGTTTGAAGTCTGGCCTAGCTGACTCTACAAATACTTACCTAATCTGATTGAAAAAGGGAAGTTGAATTTGCTTTCAGGAGTTGTGTCAATCTTTTCTTGAGCTGTGCTGCATGGTTTATCTCCTGGGGAATGACGAAAGAGCTGCTCTCCTCCACAAGGAGGAATTCCTCAAAAGGAAGATGAACCAGGAAACAGTTTTCTTTGAAGGCGGTGAAGACTTAGTGAGTAATTTCAGGTTTTAGACATGATCAAGTACCTAGGAAATTATCAACCATTGCTCCCTCTAGATTTCAGGATAAGGTGATGGGACAGCAAAACACAACTGCTGGGAAAGAAAATTACGTACTTGAAAAAGACCTGAATTGGCCTGATCACAGTGGGTATCATATATTCACTCATCCTTACCATGCTCTGTATGATCTGTACCCCTGAGATACATTTTTGGGATGCTAGACACCATGAATGCAGATTTGGAGAGTGAAAAGTGTATGAATGTGATTTCTTATGTGGCTCACTGTTGCATCAAGAGCAGAGAAATCTGGCAGAAAATAAACCTCCTTGTGTTCCAGCTGGTCCTCAGAGATCAAACAGACTGGGTACAGCTGGATTAAATTCTTATTAGAACCAACTGGGCACTGTAAGTCTGCTGACATTCAGTAAAGTCCCAGACGCATAAATTGTGTGGGTTACACTGTAAGCCTGGCCTCATTCACAGTCAGATTCTTATGCAGTGCAGTTTACCTGCCACACCGTAACTCTGACCAAGTTCAAGAAAAACTTCCATGATCCAGATTCATAAATAGTGTGGCTAATCAGAACAACATGTTGAAGATTCTTGTTAGATTAGTGGTGATAAATTCACAAGGCTTACAAAATATAAACATGTAACACTATGCACAAGTGTTCCTGCGTATACTCTGATGCACTTGGAGAAGCAAATCTTACCAAAGAGGCATCTCTGCTTTGGGGAGGAGAGAGGAGCAAGCCCATCACCCCACCTGCAAGGTGGTCGTGTTCTTGTCCTCTGCCAGGAAGGATTTCCAATTTTGAATTTATTCTTTTGGGAGAAGTGGAGGTGAGACTGTAGTTAAATATTCTTTTACTACTGCCATAAATGGCAGGGGGTGGGGGGTGAGAGGGAATGAAGCCACTTTTTATGTAATTGAGGGACATCAAGAGTTACAAAGAGAGGGATTATAGAGGTTGTGGGGCTTGTTTAAGGGCAGAACAGAACCGTGACACCTTCCTATCACTTCCTCTGCTACCTGGCCAGTTGCAGTGATAATGCACCCTAATGTATCCTCCCCATCACAGACCATCACACCCCGGGTAACCCCTTCACCACCTGTCTCATGGCTGTAGATCTCATTCCTACACTCTCATAGGTATTTTCTTGGCTGTAGGTGTGAGGAAAGATATGTCAAGTAAGATGGTGTCTAGGGAACTTTTTCTGTTCCTGGGGAAAAAATCAGGCAAACTTAATAGTCTTTTTACATAGTCTTTTAGCCTTCGTTCCTGCACTTTGCCTTTGAAATCAATTTTCCTGATACAGTTCTCATTGTCACGATTTGTATACTCACTTGGGGTTTTGCCAGTTGCAAAAGATTTTACTATCCAAAGTTTTCTACACCTTTTTGCCACACATATTCTTATTATATAAGTAGTAAATTGCTCTATCCTTTCAAGGCCTTAGTCTGTTATTAATAGTTTTGTTTTATACATGTAATTTAAAAACCAGAACATTCTTTGTGAACATACTCACCAAACAGGCTTGTAGTCCCCAAGTCTTTACACAGGAGAAATGCCAGAATGTTTAAAAGAATAATTTTCTTTAAGAAAACATATAGAGTGATCTTTCATTATTTCTGTTTCAAGAAGGGTTTGCTTTGAAATCCTGAGTACATACTAACACACAATCGTGTGTCTACCACACTGTTTTTGAACTTCTGTAAGAAGTATATAAAGACAGAGTATTAGAATTTTAGATCTGATTTTAAACCCATTTTTACAGAAGGAAAATTAAAAAGCTGACAAAGAAATTTCGAGGTCAATAAGTCATAGTAAATTGTGTGTGTGAGCACTAGCACTGCTGACATTGTGCAGCATGTATATCCTTTCTTCGTGCCACAGGGCAGATCAGGGCTGCACCCTCTCTGCTGGCTTCATGCTAAAGGTTACCTGTAAGAGTAAAAATCTATCTAAGCTAATTGAAAAAGAAGCAAGGTGATTAATGACCAATGACATCCATCAAAAGAGAGAATACTTTCTTGAATAATTAAATTGAGTCTCCATAATGTCATTAATTATAAAACACATTGAGCAAATTCAGCTTTGAAAAATTGCTTTGACAAATGGCATGATTCCTTCTTGTAACACTATACGCTACAGGAACCATGTATTCTAGAAACATTGCTATCAAGCACAGTGATACACACACTGTAAGAATTTCACTCCCATCCAGAGGAACTCCCAAAGGTCAGTGTGCCTGTGACTGAAAATGTAGCCCCATTGCAATAATAGGAATTTTAACATTGAACTCAATGGAAACATGCTTTCCCTCATATATTTTCAGAGGTAATTGAGCCTAACATGATGAATAGACCATCTGTACAGTCATGAATCTTAGCCACAGAAAACATTTAGAACTAATAGAAAAGGAAGTTGTAGGACCTTTTTGAACCAGGCTCCAAAGGGCTGGTATTTCACTGTCACAGGTAATAAGAGAGAACTTGTGATATCTAGGAAGAACAGGTATGTTTTAAAAAGGAAGTTGAAAAATACCCAGTTCTTCCTAGAAAGATTCAACATCCTGGTAAAAAAAGAGCATGATTCAATTCCAGTAAAGTGCTCTCAATATACATGTGCGTGTCTGTGTAGTTTGGCATGAATTATTGCATGTCTTTTCAAAAAAAATACTCCTGATCTGGAAAAGAATCCCCATTTATTTACAATTCTAAATCAACAGATTATTTATCAACCACATAAATAAAGGTGATTCCACAGAATACCAAGATGCAAATATCTGTGGGGTTTTTTACTTCTGTCATTAACTTCTTTATTTTATTTTCTTCATTATAAACTTAATATTCAAACATTTATTTGATTTATGGTAGTATCTTCCTCCTATAAGGTGCTTATATTTCAATAGGTTTTACTTTAGAATGTAATTTGGCTTTTGTCCACTTTCATGAGGAACTTTTAATAGGATGATATTATTTTTACTGACATGTTAAATATTAATCCAACCAGCACATAGTTTATGTTATACCAAAATAGAACTTCCTGAAGGGAACTACTACAGTTTCTTCTGAGAGCATACTTTTTCCTGACTTCCCGCAGTAAGGAAAAAAATTTCACATGAACATATTTTCAGAAAGTTGCCCTTATTCATAATCTTTTCCTTTTCTTTCCTTCTTTTTTTTGACCATCCTGAATAGTTATTGAGCTATTGACTAAGATTGCTACCATTTTTTAATTGCTCCATGTAGGCAGGCAAACTGGCTGTAGTTAGGAAAAAATTATCTGCTTCTCTTTCATGTTAAGACTCTTCATGCAATTGTGGTGGGGCAGTAGGCTCTTGGCTGCATCTCTAGAAGAAAGCAGGGCAGCTCCCAAGTGGCTGCAGAAGAGCCCTCTGGAGCAGAGGCAGTGCAAGGCAGTCCTGGGCTTTATAAAACCCCATGGCAAACCGTGGATTATCTCAGACTGCAGCTGGAGAACTCCTGCTAGAGAAAGCAGCTGTAGAACACAAGGCTGACATGCCAGCAGGAAGGAATTGGTAACATCACTTAATATTGCGTTAACAAGCACTAAGGGGAGCACAGAAGAGCAGAAAAGTGTCAGGTATCTAGAAACATCCTAAAAGTGGCTGAAGAACCCCTGAGGTGTGGGAGAAGAGGCCTGGAAGCAGCAGGGGGAAATGAGGGCACTTGATGCCTCCTTTTGCAACTGGGAAAGAGACTCAACACCGCCTTCACCATCCATGCAGGGAAGGGATGGCACAGGCAGTGCTGGCTGTGTGCTGGCTCAGACCAAGTGCTGGGGCTGCTCATGGCACCCAGCACCCTTACAGGTGATGCTCTTTCACCCGATGCTGCTGCTTGCCATCCATTCACATCTCCTGACTGAGGAATTGCTGCAGGGTCATCTCAAAGCAGAGAGTGCACCTGCATTGAAATGTTCATCCTGTGTCTCCTGGTCTCTGGCAGGCAGTGGTAGAGCTGGGTACTGTAGGATTGCTCCTACCTGGGGGCAGTGCTGTGGTTGGGACTCAGCAGCTGCTCCATCCCCCTCTGCTGCCAAAACTCCAGTCCATCCAACCATGGCTGTACACAGTGTTGCACTGTACTATGGGGAGTTCTAAATGTTTCCTTCCTTGTGGCTTCTATCTCTCATGTGTCCCACCAAAAATAAAAATAAAACCACCATATAACCCATCCTACAATAAGGCATCCCTTCCTCCCTGTAGGGTCCATTTCTCATGCTGGAGAAGGTAGTTAAAATATGTGGTGTAGTGGGTAACATTAAAGGGATATAATACCCTGTTATTTTGCAACCTTAGTTTTGTAGATTTAATCTGAATGTTTCTGGTTGCAATATATTTTTTTGTGAACCTGCTACATTTAAATATGGAGCTAGTAATTTAGAGAGCTGAGTAGATGTTTAGCAGTGCAGGGAAACACACATAACTGACACCTGCTTTATACAAACCTCACACTCTGTGTACAGGCAAAGTTACAAAGGAGGCATTTGTTGAGATCTTTGTTTTTATTACATAAACACTGAAACAGGAGAAAAACCTGCCTTGATAGGCTGATTTGGAAATATTTTTAAATATCCTGCAGAGATGTAAATTTTGGAAACTCCACAGCAAACAGTGGCTTCCGTATTAAACATACAGGAATCACTGTGTTTAAAAAATATGAAGGCTGTGACACAAATCAACATGTGTCAGGAAGCTAAAAGGTAGGATGGTGCTGAAGTCTCCACCTCAGCTTAGGTCCTGGTTGCTCAACACAATGCAGAGCACAACCCTCACTATGTCTTTCCCCTCAAGTGTTTTTTGCTGCCATGAGGGTTTGTGCCCCAACTTCAAAATTATATAAGCAGCTGTTTCTGTGTTTATATCTGTAAAATTTATCCCAATATTAAAGTGGAAGTACAATTTGGTGGTAGTATGTATGGAAACATGTCCTAATAAGGTGGTATGTAGGTCATTTCTTAGAGTAACCAATTCAACCTCTTTGAACTTTTTCTAAACAGATGCTTGAATGCACCGTGGAGCTGCTGTGGCAGAAATCCTACTGTAAATATTGTTTTCTCACTGGAGAACATTGCTAGGTTTGCAGTCACAGCTAAGATGTTACTTGGCAATAAAATCATGATCTGAATTACAATCCAATGTCATTATATCATCTGCAACATCTGTAGTAGGATATATTTGGCATTTCAAGGTTGGGAGGAGGGAGAAAGCATCCTCAATAACACAGCAGTGCTGGTGCTTGGGAAGAGCCACAGGAGAATTAGGTTGCCTCCAAACACAATGCTGCTTTCAAATGCTTATTGTGTGGTGGGGAATGGCCTCTGGAAACTGTTATTTTAGAAACAACAACACAAAACATCCCTGTTTTGGGAAAACTTAGGACAGTAATTGCAGGATCCATGGAGGAGCACAAATAGCAAATCATAGTGATACTGCTGAATGCAAGGGAGCAATGATTTTAGGTCATGCACAGCAATCAACAAGGCTTCAGAGGGTCTTCAGGACAGAACTGGGATCATCTGTGCAGAAGGATAATTGTAGAAGAGGCTGTGCTTATATTAGGCTAAAACAAAAACCCCCTTCATCTTTTGGTATTCTGCCTCTGCACAGACTGCTTGCTCCTGTCCTATGTCCGAATCAAAGGAACTAAAAGCCCACTCCTGTTCCTTTGGATTTATTGCTGCAGTGGGATTTCTTCCTCCTGCAGTCAGAGATAAGATTTTATTTTTACTTGAGGCTCTTAAATCATAAGGCTGGCTTTGTGCTCATCATTCTGTGTCATTCATGCCTGTTGCTCACTCCATCCTAATGAATAACAAGGAAAAGAGAGTGACTTGTAAGCCTAAACCCACCACCGTGACCATTCCTCGTTAGCTGTCATTAAGGTATATTGAGTTTCTCTCCTGACTAGAGGAAAACAGTTATTATCATGCCGTTTACTTCATTTTCCTGATGTCTATTTTGAGTGGCAGCTGCAATATACATTTTATAAGGCTCACTTCATTTCTGACCACTATTAGCAAAAGCAGAATAGCAGAGCATGTACAAAGAAAAAGGAGAAGGAATGAGCTGTCAGAGAGTGAAGATGAGAGACTCTCCCTGATCCTCAGCCATGCTGCTGTCAAACAGGAGCCTAATATATTGCAGATTTTAAAAGAAATTCATCTATAACCCTTGGGGTAGAACATCTCTGCAAGCAGCTTGAGTCACCTAATCCACATATGTTATGCTCTTGGTTTTCCAGGCATACCAGAATTAAAAGCATATTTTATACGTATTTTCTACTGAGCCCATTTATTTTTTTCCTTATGATGTTGCTTGGAAAATGCAAGCCTCCAAAGCTGAGAGAGCTGGCAAAACATACCTACAGAGGTGCAAGGATGTTACAGCACGAAGCAGAGAAAATGAGACTCTGGCATAACAGATAAGGGGGGAAATGAAGATGCTCCTTTCAATTAAGCATACTTTTCAAATAATATTTAATGTTTTGCTGCTGGGTAAAATAGCATAGTTATTTCTGATGCTTGTTGACAGCTGCAGAATTGAATGAATGGAGAACAATCTGCTTTCTCAAAGATGCCCAGGTAAAAAGAAGATAAGAAACAGTGATAGCTCCATTCTTCACAACTATTTTTTTTAGCTGAAACATCAGCCTCTGGAGGATAACGCAAAAGCCAACTTGTTAGTCATAAATGGATTACCAGGAAAGTTTTGTCACTTTTTTTTTTTAATGAACAACTATTAAGACTACCATCCTAGCCATGAAGCTTCAAGGACCTTGCCAATCCCAGCTACTTACAGCAGTCTCCTTCTCCCAGTGTTCAGCTGCACAATGTTCAGCCTTACCTAGCAAATAAAAGTTAGAGCAAAACTCTCAAGTAACTAAAACATCAAATGGGAAGAATAGCATAGGAGGACTCTAGGAGGCAATACAGTTGATCTCTTCCTAAAGTATAACCATCTTTATTTATATTATTTTGAGTAAGTGCTTCTCTAGACCTTGAGTAGGGTAGGTCAGCAGTGGACATGTCACAGCTGGCTTGCTGCAAAGCAGATCAAAGTAAGTCACCTCAGTGGTAACTCAGTCACATTGCTTCCTTTCCACTCCCAGTTAATTGTCCTACTCTTCAAATACAGTTCTTATGTACCTAGAGAATATTAGCGACCTTCCCTCGTGCTTCTTACTTCGGGCTAAATTTTACCAAGTTAGTCCTGAAGCAAACAGCTGGTCCTTCATGCTGGTCTGTGCCAGCTGTTCCTGTCTGAGGGTGTCTTGCACAGTGGTATCTGACAGCCCCCCAGTAATGAATTCAGCAGAGACCTGCTTATCTAAGAACCAACACTCTGATCTGTAACTTACTGTTCTGCAAAGAGGAAAGTGGCTGCTTAGTATCTGTGTCCTGCATCTCTCCTTTCCTCCGGACTACAGAGTACTTGGACCGTGCTCTTGTTACTTTCCCTGAAGTCGGGCTGAGGCAATTCATATGGCAGAGAGGGAGCACATGCAGAGAATGTGGTCTGATTGCTGCATTTGGGGTTACTCCAGCACACTGCTCTGCCACCTGCACTGACCAGCCTCGTAGGGAGGGGCACTTTCTCTGCAAGCATTTGGTGACAGTGCTGTGAGGGACAGAGCTGCCTGCCTTGTGGGGAGGTGCCAGTAGCAAAGCACTGCTGGGCAGCCCCGCTCTGTGGCTCTCATAGGGGAAGATCTGGCGTGAAGTCGCTGCCAGCCACCCACCACAACAGGATCTTGGCAGCTCTGCCCGCAGAGATGTAGCTGGGTGCAGAGACCTGCATTTTTTCCTTTATAATGGTGTTTTGCAGTCTCAATGGCTGTATAGAGGAAGTCTCAGAAACCAGGAAACTAAGATAGGCATGGATATTGTTCTATATATGCATGTGTGCACATGGCATTTGCATGTTTTTTTCAATTTAAGGAGCTTAGTATCTTTAATGAAACCAACTTTACTATAAACTAATGGTGCTCCTAATCAGACTGTAACTGTGTTTTGTAACCTGAAGCTCCTTTTACTTATCACATCCCCTTGTTCTGACACCATAGTAAATCAAAAATAAGAAGGAAAGATGGAAGTAGATATTTGAAATGCATTACCTCGAGTGTATCTTTTTCTCTGTGCAATTTTTCAAAAGTATCTCTCTGAAGGTACACAGGGCAGCCAATAAGCTGAACAGCTGCCTAAAGTGGGATTTAATTTTGTGGGATTGTCAGAAACAGGCAGTGGCTCTTAATGAAAAGACTCAGATTTTGAACTGCATTGCTATCAGATGAATGGCCTCAAATGAAAACCAGGGTTGTGAAACTGTGCAGTGTTGTGGGTGGCCTAAGTTCTGTGTTCATATAGTTCTACAATTACCATATATTCTTAAGACTAGCTCTAGTAACATAAGCAATGATCTCTTGCCTTTTCTGAATCAAATATCCAGTACAACTGAATTAAAGCTAGATTTATATGTGTTTAGATTTATATTTTTAGATTTATATTTTTTAAAGAATTGTATTGATGAGAGCTCAGTAATTTCATAATTATTGTCTCTACTGAATATAATATTTCTGTTAATAGGATTTCCTTTTCTCAGATTCATTCAATGTCTTCAAGTACTCAGTGTGTGTCTTTCTCATATTCTAATTCTATAAATGGGCTGCTAATCTCTCAGCATGCTTAATATTTTGAATTTTCAAATAAAATCCAATAGATTGTATTGTATTGAGCCTCTTTCCTGCCAATATAAGTATGTAAGTACTTCTGCATGAAGATTTGTTTGAGAGATTTCATGTTTGGTAAATACTCTTAGGTAGGCCTTTGAAATCCATTTCCCTCATGCACAAAACACAAATATAATATTGCAGTTATACACACATATAAAATTGAGCAATATATGTAGGAAATACTGCACACTCAAAGGTATGTTGAGCTTCAGAGTTATTTACAGCAACTTTTTTCATTTGTCACCCATAAATCTTGAGCATTTGTTGATGGAGAGCAGGCAGGAAGCAAAGAAGCAGCATGTTTTTCTCTTCAGGGTGCTTTGGGGTGTCACTGACTGGCTGGACATTGACAAATCTGGGGTCAGGGCCAGGCAATACCAGCCTAAGACTGGGACAGGGAAAAAGCTCTCCTCAGCCTCTGACCTGTGGCTGTGCCAAAGGGGGCAGGACAGGAGGTACCAGTGGGTGGCAAGAACTCCTGGTGGGTCTCAAGGGTCAACAATAGCACAGCCTCCAGCAGAGTGCATTTTTCTCCAACTCAGTAAGTTTTCACAGTCTAGAGGGCTCACTATTATGATGCAATTTTCATTGATAGTCCTTTTTTCCTCTAGCCATTTATTTTACTGGCAGAAGGATTTTTTCCCTCTGCCAGCAGAAGGTGACTTACTCAGAGATATGGCAACAGGACCTGCATTAGGAGAGTGTTTGAGCAGCCCCTTTCATAGCAATCATTTTCACTCATGAGCTCTTATCACTCCTAAAATTCACCTCCACTTTCACTACTATCTATTTTGTCGGTGGATCTGAGTCAGGGCTGAAGTTCTTTGGGCTATCTCTGCCAAGAGCAGAGCAGCAGGAGTCCTGCACACCTCAGGGCTGAGCATCCTTGCACAGCCACCTGTCCACAGCAGCTGCAGAGACAACCCCCAGGAACTCAGCTCTGAAATCAGTTAAGTCACCAAGTGAAGTTCTCTAATTCTGGCCTAGGATCTGAGTGCTTGCATTGTAAGGTGATGGACCATCTTGCAGATTGCTGGGACCCCAGCACTGAAGGTGCTCTGGCTGAAAGACAGAGTCTATTACTTAAGGTTTATTGCTATACAGCTATACTGTTTTGGAGAGCTGAAATTGCATTTTCTTCACAGTCTTGTGCTTTGGTGGGCTTGTTCAAGGTTTGGTCAGTGCAGTGTTGGGGTTCTGTGAGGTTGCACTTGTAGATAAGCCTGAAGAAGTAAGCACATACTTTTTTTTGCACATAACTTTTTTTAACATTTCTCCTTACTGCTTGTCAGACAGGGCAATCAAGAATCCAGCTTTACCATCTTATTTGATTGTATTCAACTTGCAAAGGTGTCTGTGCATTCACAGCAGCAGTCAGTGAAGGCCAGTATATAATGAAAACTGCTGTCTCTGGATCAGCCCCCTCCAGGTGTCTGAGGTAAGCAAACATCTACCAGTGTTTTTCTGGAGATAGCCTGAAGAGCCAAGAGGAGGCAGGATGTGTTTCAGGGTGGCATTTGCTTCTGTTTTCCAGGACTTGTATCCCATGTGGACTCCCCCAGGGCAGAAGGCTCACTTCAATACAGACAGTGCATAAAAGGATGCAGAACCGATAACATCAACAGTAGTGTGGAGGAACAAGCAAGCCATGCCAGCACAGAAACTTCACTGCACGTAGATACTGTCTTTGGAGGCTCCTGCTCTGGCAGACAGTGCCACAGCTCTACAGGAGCTACTTAGGAGTGCAAAGACCATAAGGAGTAGCACTGCACTGTTTCCAAAGTTCCTTGCCCAGTGTGTCTATGATGGCTGCATTCTTTGGCATGTAGAGGTGTGTCTTCACCTCACTCTGGAAATGCTGGGAGCTGGAGGCAGAAAACTCCAAAGACCTGCTGAGTCTAATGAGGTGCGTAATCAAGCATCTGGAATCCCATGTTCAGTGTCTAATTTCCAGCAGAATTTAGTATGCCATAGGAAAACTCCTCCCATGAAGAAACAGATACATGGATGATCCCCCTTTCCCCTCTCCTTGGGACTGGCTCTAGAGTCAAATCCCAGTTCTGCAGCCTAGAGAATATCACAGCTCCTCCCTCCGTGGCTATTCACCTTCTTGATTGTTTTTCATAAACATGTCATCTCCCTTCACCATGTTCCCAGTATTTCTGCAGGCATCTTTCCATTCCAGTATCCTCTTTCCAGGTATCAGTTTTGGGTATATGGTCCTGACATGGGATTTTCTGTGGTAGTGAGCCCATCTGTGCTCTTTGGGTATTTCTGTTCTTTGCCTAGTGGCTCTGTGAACTGGCACTGTTGACCACGCTGGAGCTGGGACCAGTGGCTTTGCTAAATCTAAACCTTTATTGCAGAGTGCTCCTGTCCCTTAGTTTGCAATGTCAGACTGAGGTTTCAGCTGTGTCCAAGTCCAAAGTGCTTTTTCTGCAACAGTCAGTCCCGACAGTAGCAGATGACACTGTAAAGTGTCAGCATGCTGAGCAGAAAAGCAAAGTACAGCCATGGCTGTGCACACAGTACCTTGCTGCTTTCACATCTCTCCTGCTCACTTTCTGAGTCACAGCACTCTGCTTAAATGGAAATAAAAAGCACTAACAGGAGTCAAGCCAGCAGAGGCAGGTTGGCTGCAGCACAGTGCCTGTCCTCGGCACTGCCACACGGATCAACAAAAGCACCAGGCAAGCTCCAGCTGCAAGTGCTTCACCCTTATCAACGAAGTGCAAAGCAAGAAGCACTTTATTTAATTTTCCAGATGCAGGGATTAGTTAGAATTTGGCAAAGCACTTTGCCTGGTCCAGTGAAGTACTCCACAGGTGGAGAGTATGGAAGTGGAATAAATAAAACACACCAAGTCATTTTTCTTAAACAGGGTCACCTCTCTGATCACAACCATACCACTCCTTTACACTGATTGCCAGCTTCGCAAGGCAAACACATTCCTCTCTCTGCATCCTCTCTCTGCTCTGCATTCACTTTGTCCCTCCTGCTAAGCATCTGGTGCAGACAGCAAACCATAAAGCATGCTGTGTCTGCTGGAATTCAGATGCCTCAGCCTAGTGACTGGTGCAGAAAACGGAATGAACACCTTGTAGCTCACAGGCATTTGGGGTCAGCAAGCTGCCGATTCACTGTCTTTGGAAAGCAGAGCACCGTGGCTGCCTGGTGGGGAAGAGCAGACATAATTGCAGGAAGTCAACTAATTCATGCAAAATGAAGCTAATCATTAATGGTGGGGTACACAGCCATTCTTCTGCAGTGCTGAACAATTACTTCTAAGTCATGTTTCAAGGCTAACATGGAACAAGATGTGTGGTTGAGTAGCTGGAGCAGAAAAAATCTCACTGGGTGAGCTGATTTCCATTCTCTTCCTTGCCCCTACGCCTTCAGCCGAAGCAAGTCTCCCCTCTCAGGCTGTCAGGATAGTGTCACTAGTTACTGATAAGCATGTTGATATTAAAAGCAGAAATTCAAAGGGTCAAATCTGGCTGGGGTTTCTGCTCACTACTGCAGTTCAACTCCTCGGTGCCTGTGTTTGTCCCATAGAGTGATAAGCCCAGAGACCTGACTCTAGACAGGGACACTACCACCCTGCTCACAATTGCAGTCAGTCTCTGTTCTTGTTATGAGTGATAAAGATGCAGAAAAAGGGGACTCCTGACAGGTGAGAGATCCTGATTATGATCTAGCTTTGCCCCAACACATTTCAGTTCTGCTTTATCTTCTGCTTCACTTCTTTATTGTTGCAAGCACAGTTCAGCATGGGGTGCTGCTGCATGGGAGAGATGTTTTCTTCTGACTAATTCCTATTTCCCAGCAACAGTGTTCAGAAGAAGAGCTAGGTAAAAGAAGACAGCAAGACCAAAACAGTCCTGGGCATAACAGATTCCTGGTGAGGGAGCAGTGAATGACAGGGAGAATCACGGGGCATAAAGAGATGTCAGGTTTGGACACTGACACAAAGATGAATACCTTGTTTCTCCTCTCAGTGTCTCAACATCCTACATGCTGCTATAAGCAACTCAGCTCTCCATATCTGTTTATGTTTATTCATGTGCCTGTGTATGATGTTTCATTCACATTCAGCTTGGGTTTTAAGGGGTTTTCTGTCTTCTTTCGTGGGAAAAAATCCTAAAATTAAATCTTCACTTGGCACTTGCATTAGCAAGCACCTGGCACTAAAACAATAAATACGCTGAAAGACACTGATATTTAAGTCACGAACAGCTAGGACATGACAGTGCCTTTCTGCTGGGTGCCTTGCTTATAAAACCACACAAATACTTCCTGGAGAAAAAATTACCTAGCCAATTTCCTCTGTTTTCCTGTTTGTAAATTGCTTCTAAGTAGCTCATGTTTCTCTTGAATGCACTTTTGGTAAATACATCAGGCTATGGACAAGCAGTTTATTGTGACTGCTCGGTGTTTAAGACTCAAGCTGGTTTCAATCATTTTAATTTTATACAAAAGCTATTTCTATTTTCTGGGTGGATAAAAGTACCACAGAGCCTGGTTTCTGGTGTGAAAACTCATTCCTAGAAGTGCCATATTTGTGTGTGACTATTTAATAATTTTCACTTAAAATAATTTCTTCCATAAAATAATTCTCTCTTAAGGAGCCCAGTGACCCCAGTTTAAAGGCTGTGCAAGCTCCAGTAAACAGTAGATGAAACTCCCTTGGAGATTCAGGAATGGCTGTTTATCACCAAATCTATACATTGATCTTCATGGCCTCTTTGGAGCCACTTCAGTGCTCCATGTAGCTCTCAGGAGCCTCAGTCCAAAGCATGAATGACACCAGGCCAGAGCAAACTAAAGGCTGTGACACCAGCCACACATCTCTGGGTGTGGAAGGAGAGTGAGGAGGATATGATTCCCATGAAGAGGGCTAAACCAGATCTTTCACATTCACAGACTATCCCAGCCCACTGAGAACTGTTGCTGTGCTATTTGGAAAGGATCTTGCAAAGCAGACAATGCTTTCAGTAAGACCTGACCCATGCAGGCTCACAGCAGAACCTCTCCTGTGTTTCTCTCCCAGGTGTTTACAGAACAGAACAGATCAGTAAGGGTAGACCCTCAGCTCTCTCCTGCAGAGCTTGTTTTTGCTTCCTCACCTTTCTAAGCAGACAAAACAACAGCTTCAGCTGCCCCAAGGTGCCTGTGGGCACTCTGCTCTCACAGAAGATATTGAATGGGGCTCCTTCAGGCAGAGCATGGCTGAATAGAAAGATCACAAATGATCCCTTTAAAATGTATCATTGTGGTGTAGGTGCCCTTCTGCCATACAGCTCAACCTCCTCCACAAACATCAGACAGACTTTGCAGTGCAAGAAGAGCCTGCTAATTAGGAGACACTGCAGGTGCCGGTGCTGCTGTCGTTGCCCTTGCTGACCTGGGCCATTTACACACACAGCACGTTTAACATCACAGACCTGAGCTGCCCCAGCCAGCAGTGCCAGGTCCTGATCCACTGGAGCATGTCATCCAGGGATGTGCCTGCTCCCTTATCCTACAGGGGACTTGTGACAGCACTGCAATGTGGAGCTTGGGACTTCAAACCAGCAACGTGGGGTAGGACAAGATTTTCTCTGGTGCTTATGTGAGAGATGTTTATGTGTAACTATAGCAGTTGGGTATAAACTGATCTGCAGCTTCGGATTCTCACCAGAGGCACACAGAGGTTTTAGTGCTATTGTAGCAATAGGTATTTGAGACGTTGAAATTTTTGCTATTTCATGTAGCTGTTTGGAAAGCAAATTTTTACAGTGTTGAAAAACATACAAGTTCTAGCAATGTCTAATCCAGTCATCCCCAAAACTTGTTAAACACAGCAACCAATGTCCAAGAATATTTTAACTAGACTGTAAGACTATTCCTTTGAATAAAAACTGAAGTGGCTTTATTGGTATTCGTTAAGCCACTCAGCTGCATTCCACAAACATTTGTGTTTACCAGAATGCTTGTAAAAAGGAAAAAATGTTGTAAACATTCAAGTGAATGTGGACTTATACAAAAACTTTTGCCTTCAGAATAATAAAGTAGCTGCCTTAAAATGTCTCTCTTGATTTAGAAGGGATCCGCTGAGGGAATAAAAATACTGTATAACACTAATCATCAGTGGTAAAAAAAATCTAAATAACCCCATTGCCTTTGGTGTAGTTATTCTGAATTTATAGACATCTGCTGAAACCAGATCTGAGCTTTTATTTTTATAAGCCTCTGGTTTTTTATCCAGAATGGCTTTCAGAAAAAACACTTTGAATCAAGTTCTGTTCTGTTTGTTTGTTCTGTGCTTTATAAAATTGTTGAGAATGATTTAATCTCTGCATGATCGTGGGACTGAAGAAAATGTAATAACAAGGCTTACTAAAATCACATTTAAAAAATTATGTTATACTGTGAAGTCAGGAAAAAGTGCTTCTTTATCTCAGAAAATGTCTCATTTTCAGTTAAGTTTGCCAGAATGACAAGTAAAGACTGATGTGGTGTGTGGGCTTGCATTATTTGTAGTCTCAGCACTTGTCTCTGTACTTTTTCTATGGGTCCTTTGGGTCACCCTAAAGCCACTGGCTCCTGGGTCACCCTACTTTCACTCTACTGTGATCCCTTCCAGCCTGGGTCAGCTGTCTGGAAACCTTACATCTTCCAGGAGCTGTAGCTGCAGGACATCTCAGCATTGCTGACTTCCTCAAAAACTGGAGACATATTTTCTAGCCTTTAAGGTATGAAACCAAGATGTCAAAATCTCTGCAAGCCATAGTTCTTCCAGTGGAAAAAAACCTTCCCAAGACAGCAGGGAGCCACAGAAACTATTGTACTTCTTGGTGTGGTATCTAGTCACTCTTGTGGCAAGGAACCAGCAGTCCAAAAAGCTCTGTGAGAATAAACTCAAGCTGTCAGTGACTGACCTGGGTTAGATGAGGCTCACTCAAGTGACCCAAACTGCTGGGGAACAGCAGAAGAACCCTTGGAAATGAGGATACAGACCAGGAATCCTTAGGAGAAACTTGTGTCCATTTCATTAATGAAATACGGGCCAAAAGTTTCCAGCACAATCAACATCCGAAACACTTGTTCCACAGGAAATTTAAAAATTTCTTGGGATGGATTTTCTCAATTTGGAATAAAATTTTTCATTCTGACAGAGTTTCTTATTAAATGCAGGTATCTCAGTTTGAATCAAAATATTCCTTTAACAAGCAATTCTGAAAAACAACACCTGTCCTTTCTTCCTTTACCCAAATATCCTTGCTCTTGTCTATGACCACAGACAAAACGGTCAATGTTATGCCTCTGCTCCACTACTAATTTTGCTGTGTCTCTTTGTGATAATGGTATCACAATGTGAAGAAGGGATTACATACCAGATTCAGAGATTTTGGCATGAGACACCTTCAAGTGACTTTACAGTACCTTGAGGAAAGTAGCTTAAGAGCCTGACTGCAATGAGCAAGTTTTCTTCAGGTGATAGACTACAGATTCTGGCTTCCTCCATGAGAACTGAGTGCACTTGGCCATGAAGTGTACAAAATTTCCACAAGCGTTAAATTTTCTTATCTTTACAGGCCAGGATACTTGACTACAGGCTGAGGTGTAACATTTAACCCAGGCTCCTATTCTGGGAAAGTAGGAAAGAGGAACTGTGGAGGGAGATCTGCAAGAATTTTCTTGTTCAAACACTGGGAGGAGAACAATTGCTCAAATCAGTCATCTTTAGAGAGCTGCAGCATGTGCCTAGGTTGTAGCTGGTCAGATGTACTCTCTGGTCCATGAAGATTCCAAATCCAGAGCTCACCTTCTGCATTTTAGGTATGTTGATCACCAAGGGAGATGCTGAAGAAATGGATTCTCTGATCCTGAAGACCAGGAGCTGGAATAAATCACTGCACTGTGTTTTCCACTTGGCCACTGGAAAAACAGCCTGGATTGAATTGAAACTATATTATCTACCTGTCTTTCCTGCACTGGTCATTGACCTTGCTTTTGAAAAGTCAGTAAGTGTAGAGAGTCAGTCACCACAGCAAGAGAAAGCTGCAAAACAGAACTCTGTAATAATTCTTTTCCTTGAGTTAGAGGCTTTCAATCCCTTTATCAAAGTACCTGCAATTCTCATTTCAAAGTCATGGAAATAATAACTAAGTAAAAATAATTAGATATATTTAATCAAAAGTAAGAAAATGTGGTAAATAGCCACTGGCAATGAAATTTCTGATTACCTAACCATGCCAGAACAGGCAGTTAACAAAGCACAGTTACTATTCCAGATTTCACATTCCCAAGGGAAAACTGTAGCAAATACAAAATGGGTCAATGAATACTACATTATGAAGTTTCTTTGGAAAACTTTTAAATCAAACCCTGTGGCATGTGACTGCATATGTGTATTCTTTACTGGCCAGGACATGCAGCCAGTCAGGAGGTTAAGGAAAAAACCCTGCTCTTAACCTCAAGCCATTAACACTTGTTTGATGAACTGAATCATGAGGGTTGGTTGTACTTCAGTGAGCTGTAAACAAAACCCCTTGTGTAAATATTCACTCAGATAAGAAGTAAATTCACTGTGGCTGCATTTCTGCCATTCCCATCCACTCACATGTGTGCTATAGCCACTGCATTTCAGGGTCACCTAAAATGAATATTAAACTTGAAAACAGGTGTCATTCCACAGACAACAAGCAGTAACCTTTGTAAAGGTATTGTTCTATCTGACCAAAGATTTGGTGCAAACTAGTCAAATTCTGTGGTATATCACAACATGGAAACCAGCAAACTTTGAATATGGCAAGTTGCAAAGAGTTCTGTCTGGAAACAGTTCTCAGCAAACCAATCCTATCTGTACTTGTCACGACAGTGTCTGTGCACATGGCCTCCATGGGCAAATCATGCTGGAAAGTCTGAGCAAGACAACCAATGAAGCAACAAAAGGCCTTTCTCATGAGAGAATGGAAATTATCTGTTTTGCTGATAGTCAGCTATACCTGACAGAAATCCTGGTAGGACCAAATCTTTGAAAAAGATTTGGCTACAGAGAGGGGAAGATGCTTTTCAGCATCTCTGGGAAAAAGTCTGCATGGTAGGAATCACAAAGATGGGTTCAAGACTCTTCTTACAGATTAAAACCATAGTCCCAAGCACCTTAATACCTTTTCTACACTTGTTAAATAAGGCATAAGAATTACCAACAGCACTGGGAAGAGGAGACCATCTCATCCTCCAACCTCTCAGCTACACATTATATATGTTAGGAGAAATGGTTTGGGATCAAGAGCTGTTGATCTGCCCTCCACACACTAAATGCTCTGCTTGTTTTTTACACATTAAATGCTTTGATTTCCTAATTGGGTTAGGAATGATACGGCTGTCAGCTAAGGCATGGGACTTTGAATTTCCCATCTTCTCATTTTTAACTGTATCTTGAACTACTCTTGCTTTCAATGGGAAAAATAACTTACTTGCGTATTTAAGGAAGCAAGACTGAAAGTTAAAAAAAAAATTAACAACCTATGTTTATATATTTCTGATAATAATTTGCATTACTGTAGTATAAAAGGATAGGAAAAGAAGGATGAAATGGCTGGTTTAATCTAAGCTCCCCACTAACATCATATCAAGGTTAATCAAAAGATCTCAGTAGGGATTCCTCCTATAGTCTGCCCTTATTACCATTTTAGGGTTACTCTGCAGGAGTTCTGCTGTGTTTTTCATCCTTACTCAGAGGCGGCAGTTTTTTCTCTCTCTATGTACAGTACCACTTAATAGATTGAGGATGTAAGGAATTTCCTGCAATGTAAACAGAATAATGTAGTAGAGAGAGAGTAGATCATTACTTTTAATACATTCCCACTAAATGCATCTCAATTCTTACACCATTTTGATTTTGCTCACAATTTTCTGTCTGCTAATTCCTGATTATGTCAGGATTATGTCCTTTTCCATTTCATTATTTTCTCCTATTTCTTTCACTTTTCTTTTGACCCTTCATTCCCCCTTGATTCCTTTGTATTTCAATTGTATGCCATGATTTTCTTCTGCCCCTAGTCCCTTTCATTGCACTCTCCTTTATTAGCTTTTTCCTCTGTTTCTTCTTGTTGTCCTCTTCTTTGTCTTCACATCCTTCACTTTTTAGCAAATTGCCACATTGGCAAGAATTACTGGGGAAGACGAGAGATGGATGTCCTTCGAGGATAGTGGAATTTATCAACAATCAGGTCTACAAAGGAAAGCCAGTTTCTATTCAGGAAAAAAAAAATTGTTAGAAAAGAGAGAATTATTTGAAGATGGAAAGTCAGCTTAGAAGTCAAGGTAATAGGCTCTACTTTGGCTCTACTGCAGGCTTGATGGGTGACCTTGAGCAAATTACCCAACCTACATGTGCCAGGATGAGCAATTTACCTACCTGCTAAAATTACCATAACAATATTTCTGTCTTAGGAGTGCTGCAAAGTTTAATTAAGCTTGGTAAGCACTCAAACATTCTTCATTTAGTGAAATTACCGTCATTATGCATTAACCCACCATGACATTTTTCAAGCAGTAGGTGTCTTATCTTCTCTGTTCTGGACTTGAGTATGACAGTATCCTTCAGCTACATTTAGCCAATAATTAAATGGTTTTGGAAAATATATTAATTAGAGCTGGAATTATAGCAATTTCTTGAAATCTCTAAAATACCTTTGAAAAACACAAAACCCCTCAACAGGCATGCAGCTGCAGAACTCACCCATCTCTACTCCATAACACAAATTCCTCAGCTGACTGCATACAGCTGCCTTCAACCCACCTTTCCTTAGCACAGGACATGCCTCTCCAAGAGCCTCAGATGTTACTTAATTGCTGACACCAATAAATTCAGTGATTCCATGTGGAAAAGGCTGCTCTGAGACAAACTTGTCCCATGTTAACCTCTCCAAGAATTCCTTTGGATGTGAGGGGATGCCTCAGCCTCCCTAGCACACCTGTGCCACTTTTTCCATGATGGAGTTTCACCCCAGAAGCAAGACAGCAGCCTGCCATGCTTGTTACAGAGGGCGTGACAGCAGGTCATGGGGCTATGTCACCCAGGCTGTGGGGCTTTCATGCCATCCAGGCAGCAGGGCCACAGGGCTGTGTCACCCAGGCTGTCTGAAGTGGCCAGGAGCCCCCCAGCTCGGTCTGTGTAGCTGTTTTGTCAGTAATGTTATAATATATAATATAATAAACAAAATTATAATAAACTTTAGTTTTTTCTGTGAGAGTCAGGATAGTGGCAACACTTCAAAATTAGGCTTGATTTCCACTTTGTCTTGTATAAGCACCTATTCATGGTAATTCAACTACACACATCAGAGAGAGGACTAGATTTTAACACAGCTTTGCACAAGAGTTTTGCACAAATGAAATCCAGCAAATTCTTTTTATCAGAAGTGGATACACCTCTTTTGATTTATTTCTGATACCACACCCCTGAAGATATTTCCAAGTTACTTCTTTCTGCAAAGATACAGAAAAGATCTCATTTCTGAGACTCTCGGCTGACACGGCTTTCTTACAAATCCCTCCTCCCTGAAAAGGGAAGCTAAAGCCTACTTCTCCTGTGCATCTCAAAGGAAAATTCAGTACCTTTTTGTCTGACTGTTTATCATTTCTTGCAAATACTCAAATCCATTTCCTTTGGAAAAGTTTGTCTTTGTATGACAGGCATACAAATAGGTTTTATTATAGTACTCTATTCACTGGTACAGCTTAGCCTGGAGATAAAAAGGAATTCATTTTCTAGATTTTTCCCAAATGTCAGCTCTATATTATCAGAGTTCTTAACTCAAGAAGAATGGGCAAATGAAAAAAAAATATGAACCCATATATTATATCTGACTTCGTGTGAGTGACCAAGAGGCCGAATTTACCCCCCAGTGAACTGAATCAAAGTAGAATCAGGATTGCAAGATTAGGCAGAAAACCACTGAGTCATCTGAATTTCAATAATAGTAACTTAGACCCTGCAATCTTTTAAATATTAATGGTGAACTCCGCTCACTGACTTAACCATACTGCCATGTATGCCCTAAAGGTCAGAAAAATTGGATTTCCTTTTCCCTCCTATTTTTTTTCCTTTAGCAATCTTTGACATATATATCCAAGATTTTTTTTTAGAAAAACAAACCAAACCAAAAAATCACCTTTACCACACTAGAACATTTCCCCTGTAAAGGAAAGCAGCTTCTCATGACAGTAAAGAATCAGTAGACAATAATCTTCTGATTCCTCTCTTTCCTATTTTATTTTTGCTGAGACTTGAAGGAAACCAGGCAGTGCAAGAGCCTCTTCAGACACAATTGCTGTAACTGCTCTTGCCACCTTGGCCATTACCTGTCAATGTGTGATTTAGTTTTGTAGGACTATTATTCAGCCCTGTAAAATTAGGACCAGATCCCAGCTGATGGCTTCTTTAAAGGAGGGTATCCATGATGGCCTATCCTATCCCTATCCAGCTGGTATTCCTGCTATAGGAAACTTATCCCCACTTTCCAAATTTACCAAATTTCTCTTTGCAGTAGTTTGCCCACAGCTCAAGATACTTCTTCAAATTGTGCTGACTGGGAGGTATTCCAACAGTATGATTTGTAGCACCAGAGTGGTTTAGATGTGTCAGCAGCTGCAGAGGTTGTGCTGCTTATCAGAGATAGATAGAAGATGGGTAGAAAGCTTCACACAGTCAATCAAAGTCAAGGTAAATATGTTTCAAAACAGAGTGGCAAAAACAAAGTAAAAACCCCACTACCTGAGGATTCGTGCTGCTTGCTTCTTCTCTCTCAGTGTCTCATCTTCAAGAGCCAGACTGAGGGAGCAAGATGTGGCTCTTGCTGCAGTGAAGGCACACATGTAGCTCATGGCTCCAGGAGCGTGTTGATCCAAGCATGGACTGGATGATTACGCAGGCTGGGCAGCTCACATGTTCTGCTCTCAGAAGGAAGCTTAACTCTTATCTTGTTAAACAACTGTATGCATTGCTGTTTTGCAGTGCAAAGGAGATATAAAATCACACTCTCAGGAACCCCCTTCTTTTCATCTCATTACTGAGCTCCAGAGAAATTGCTTCAACTAAAAGTACAAGCTTAGTATAAGTTTAATTGACTGTAATGGACATGATGTACACAAGCCCTGGTCCTCACAGGGGACTTCAACCACCCCAACATCTGTTGACAGGACAAAACAGCGAGGCACAGGCAAGCCAGAGTGTTCCTGGAATGCATTCATGGTAACTTGCTTCTCCAAGTGGTAGAGAAACCAATGAGGAGAGGTGCTGTGCTGGACCTAGTTCTCACCAGCCAGGAGGTGCTAGTGGAGACCGTGAAGCTCAAGGGCAGCCTTGGCCACAGTGATCATGAAATGATCAGATCCTTAGGGCTGTGAGGAGGGTGCACAGCAATCTCACTACCTTGGACTTCAGGAGAGAAGACTTTGGCATCTTCAGAGATCTACTTGTTAGAGTACCATGGGATAAGCCCCGGAGGGAAGAGGGGCCCAAGAAAGATGGTTCATATTCAAGGATCACCTGCTCTAAGCCCAGAAGTGAGCTTCCCAACAAAGAGGAAGGCAAAAATAACAGGAGACCTATGTGGATGAGCAAAGAGTTCCGGGACAAAACTCAAACACAAAAAGAAAGGCTACAGAGGGTGAAAGTAAGAACAGGCAACTTGGAAGGAATATAAAGAAATTGTCTGAGAAGTCGGGGACCAGGTTAGGAAAACTAAATACCTGATAGAATTAAATTTGGCCAGGGATGTCAAGCTTCTATAGGTATGTCAGCAATAAAATAAAAACTAGGGAAAATGTCTGTCTTTTTTTCATTTCAGTGAGCTAGAAAAAGTTTGTCAAGTATTCTATGTTTTCTGACAAAGAATACACAGATATTTGCATTAAAAATGCATTTTGTAGAGTTGTTTCTGTCACCTTTGCTATTGTATCATTAGAGCTAAAGCAATTTTGGTTTTGTTGTGAGGAAGCAATGGAATTCTTACATACTCTTCAAGCTCTTTTTGTCCTTTAGCTTTTCTTTTCTCTAAGGACCAGAAATTAGGAAGCAGTGCTCTCAGAGGCCCACAGGTATAGGTGGAAGTTGTCCCACATAGGCACTGTCCTGTTTTGCAAGATCCTGATGACATGGTGGCCCTGGAAAAGGTCAGGAGGTGCCTCCACGTATTTGGAGAGGCAGATGACTAAACAGGCTGAAAGAACCTGAGAACATCTCTCAGGCCTACCCCCAAGAAATCTGAAATCCATGCAACCTGAGATTCTGGGTCATACCGGTGATCTTTGTTTCCTTTTAACTGCACTGAATGTGGTGAATAAGACAGTGCTGCTGGCTAAGAGTAGCATTTTCTGCTGAGTGCCTTTCTTTTATAAACATCACCATTTGAGTCTGAAAAATGGAAATGCTTCAGACATGTAGCAATACCCCAGTAGAACTTTTATGCAAACCTTGGAGTATATGTGAGCTATGTGTGTACATACACATGGAGAAATAGGAGGCAAAGAGGCTTTTAAATATATTCTCTATAATTCTCACTCTTTATGAAGTCTAATTTGTAAAGGATCATTGAACTATAAGTCATTGCTATAACAAAGTTATGAAATTTTGATCTAGAAGAAGCTATGCCTGGATAGCTTCAAGACTAATTTGTGGCTTTTAAATTTTTACTGACCATTAAAAAGCTGGTTAAACACCTTTTTTCCCCAGAAAGTTCCACCATTTTTATCAGCTCTACTTCTGAATAAAGTAAATGTCTCCACTATTTATTCTTAAGGCGGTGTTTGTGATGGAAACATAAACATATGGACTTAGATTCTGCATTAAATGTAAAACTCCAGAAGTTAGGCATGATTTTGAAAGCTCAGTGAACCCTAATAGTAATTTTATTCTGCCCTGAGCTGTGCACAAAACCCAAGTACTAACCTGAATTTTGCATTTCAGTAGATGACAGTATCTAAAAGTGTCTAACTCCCTGTTGTGAATCCATCCAGCTAAGGACAGAAAATTTATAAAAAGCCTCTCTTTGCATATGATGGAATCTATTTGCCTCATAATTGTAGTCCTGGTTCTATAAAGAGACCCCCAGCAGTTGCTAATTGCATCTAGAAACCTCATTACATTACACCAATTGGATTTTTAATTAGAAATGCAGATGGTAACTCATTTATTACTGTTGTAAGATCCAACTGGGAAAGAAATTTCAATTCGTTTTGGATGCATTCACCTTTTGGATGCTGGAAGAGAATGAGGAACGAGAATGGTAAAACTGTCTTTCAATAAAGATGTATTATGGCACCAAGGCTGAAGGTCACAAGAAGTGAAAAGAAGAAGCATCTTTGAAGCCAGTTTCAGAAAAATAAAGAGACCTACAAAGAGTTCTGCTGGGGAGTTGAAAAGTGAAAAGCTGGCCAAAATGATTTTGTGGAGTTCTTAATATTCCCTTCTCCATTCTTTAGAATGGAGAGAATGAGGGTGAGGATCGCAGCCTACAGCTAATTCACTTGTGCCTATATTCCTTTTCTCACAGTACAGAAAAGGAGACCATAATGTCCTTCTTTACACTGACAGCACTATAGAGCCTGTTAAGTCTCTAGTAGTGCTGTGAGCTGATGTGCCCAGTGCCAACCCTCATCCTGCTCCTGACCAGGGCCGTGGCAGGACCCAGCATCTCTTCATTACACAGCCGATGAGGTCACAGTGTTGCACCTTCAGGGACTGGTCACGACAACCCAGACCATCAGTTTTCTCTGTTTGCCTCGTCCTTTCAGACTATAAATTCTTCAAGAAAGTGGATCTCACTTTCTATGTGTTTCCTCAGCCTGGAACAAAGCAGACCTTGACACAGACAGCAAGCTCAACCACTACAGCATAGCTCTTCTCTCTGGAGCTTCAAGTGCTTCGCCCCTCTTTTTTGTTCAGCTGAGGCTTTTCATTTACTTTGTTTTGTTTAGAATCATTTGCTCTGTTTCTTCTGCTTGTATGCCATCAGGAAAAAGAGAAGTGTTGTTCTTTCACTGTAATGAAGTCACTTGAAAATAAAATGCCATTAGCTGGTGTCAACCTGAAGAGGCAAGCGCTATCAGCATTTTGGATACTTGGTACAGCAGCTGAACTGCTTCCACTATAGACATATTTGTATGTGTGAATCTCTGTCAAGTGGTCCTAATAATAAGTCTTCTTGCCTGAAAATTGTGTGAGCACAGAGCTAGTCTCAGATCAGAAAAGAGTAACACAGCAACAAGGACACAGATTCTCTTAAAGTCTTCTGTTACCCTTCAGGAAAGTGCAACCTTTCCTCTTCTCACATTTTTTTCACAGTAATGCTACAATTTCTAATGAGAGTTTGGGTGTTTAAAAATAATTAAAACCTTTCACTTCAATTTGTAATGTGAATTATTAGAATTACAGTTGTGCTTTCAGAAATACTGCTAATCTTTTACAAGTAAATGTCAGAGCTTGCTATGCATTATTCTGGATAAGTGAATGGTTGTCATGCTTTCTTTCTATGAAACCAGAAAATTAAATACAGGCACCAGATAAGGAGCTAATCCTGCTACAGCTGGAGAGAGAGCATTTTCTTTTCTCTCTGAGTAAGATGGGAGCAGGAATAGCCTCACTGGCTTCCAAAGAGCCATTTCCTTTCGTTAGGCATGATACTTCACATCAGGAAAAGTTGAAAATGCCATATATAATTTAGCTCATTTGATGAATCCTGTTTTAAGATCCTGGTGTGTCGCCCTGGTTTTACAGGGCCCCATAAGTTGTAACACTGTAACTGTAGTTTCCCATGCTTTCTCTGTAAACATGGTCCTTGTTTTTCTTAACCGGCCGGGATTGTTTTGCACTTGTGGAATTGTTTTTCATTCCTTTCCCTGGGGTGGAGAAAGATGATTGACCATGTCTTTCTCCTGTAAACCTTCAGGGGTGTTGACCCTTTTCACCAATCCTTGATTGTCTTCAGAAACATATAAAAATAGGGAAATAAAGAAGGGCAGGGGCTTTTGGTCGGTCCTGCCTGGAGATTCCACTGCTGCTCTGAGACCCGCGTGTTTCTTCTGTTGCCAGCTGTGCAACACTGGTGTTAATTGCTTTAACACGAGCAAATTTAAACCATCCAGACTGCCCTTTTGTATTGTATTTTTCCGGTTTTCTTTTCCTCGTAATAAATAAATTAATAAATAAATAGTCAATCTACTTGGTGAAAAGTTTCACTCCAGCACAGGTTTACTGAATGCACACCTACTGCTAAGATACTATTTTGCTGTTCTGATAGAAAAAAATTGCTAAAAAAAGCCAAATTATCAACTTCTGGAACAAAGTCTGTCAGCACGAGCAAGGTAGTCTTGCTAAATTTTGACAATTGTATTCACCACACTATTTGTCAGCTGTTCTTGAGGTGCTGCAGATCAAGGAGACTCTCTCCTATGTCCTTGGAGCTCAGAGGTAATCAAGGTAGTATCAAGGAGTATCAATTGCCATCCAGACCAACTCCCCAAGGGGAAGAATGAGAGGTGACTGAAAAGCAGGAAAAAAGGAAATCACAGCAAATGGAAGATTGCTCATTTTGTCTGTTGTATTTTCAATTCATTTTGTATTGCACAGGGAGGTCAGAGTAGTGTGGGGTGATCAGGGCTGTTCAAAGAAATAGGCTCTTTTCTCTGGGATCCTTGCTCCTCAGTCACCAGGCAGTGAATGGCTCAGGAGGGCTCCAGGAGAAGCGACTGCCATAGGGTGCATGAAGCTGGATGCTGCCTTGGAGAACTGGGCGGGTGCAGCATTCCACTTATGGGCTTATAGATTGCATGCTCCTCATTTTTGGACACCCAGCATGAAACTCCAGGAGGTTTAATGAAAAAAACCGAGATAAATTATTCTGCCTTTAAAGAAATACATTTTAGAATCCTAGCAAACATTGAATTGCATTTTTATAAAGCTTCTGCCACTTGACAAACAAGCATGTTTACCAGCCTCTGTTGTGGAAACTATGCACCTTGGACCTAGAGGCTGCATTAGCCCGTTAAGAAGAAAGCTATGGAGTTCAGGTAAGTGAGCATTTTTGCAGATTTGTCATGCCTGTTGCCCTGATTTCCCAAAAAGGCACTATTACAAAATACACTGTTCCTCTACATGCTTGTCACAAATATCATCCTGCATCAGTGAAGTCAATCCATCAGCTAATATCTCTCTTTCTCTCTGAACAGCTCAGCAAAAGCAAGAAAATATTAAGCACAGAAATTGCTACTGAGTACATAAGTATGAATTGTTAGAATGTTGCTTTGGAACTGTATATCAGAGTAATTTTGGAGATGTAACAAATTGTCATGTACTTTTAAAACTCACTGATGCACATTGACTTGAGTTACCAGCAATAAGTGGAGAAAGGAACTTAGCTCAGGTGCTACTGTACTATCCCAGCTACAAAAACTAGAAAAAATGTGAATGGATACCCTTTTGGGGTACCTACCTCCATATATACAAGGTACATAACTGCAGGTAAGCAATGGTCTTTTTCTTTACAAGTTTCAACATCAGAACAATTATTTTTAACTTTGAAGGCAAGGATCACCATGGAAACATAATAAGGCATGAGAGTGATCTGACTGATTGACAATGTTATAGCAACAGAAGATTGACATGAAAGGCAAAGATAAAATTCACTATGTTCTCAGGCATAGTTTCTCTAGCAACTGAGCCATTTGGTTTCATTTTCCAGATATTAATGTTACATGAGATTTTCTTGTCCTTATTCAAGAGGAATGCACTGCAGAGGTCACATTTTCTCTCTGACACATTGCCAGACACAGGGACAGTAAAAGCACTGAGGAATTTTCTGTTCAGGTAACAGAAGGATAAGACCCAAAAGAAAAGATTTATGTCTTCATTAAGTGCAACCCCACTACAATGCTGTGTATTAGTTTGATCTTATAGAATCATAGAATCAGGTTGGAAAAGACCTCCAAGGTCATCAAGTCCAAACTTTGACTGAACACCACCGTGCCAACAAAACTAGAAGTGCCAATTCCAGCCATTTCTTGAACATTTCCAGAAATGGTGACTCCACCACCTCCTTGAACTGTCTGTTCCAACACTTAACCAACCTTTCTGTGGAGAAATTCTTCCTGATATCCAACCTGAATCTCCCCAGCACTGCTTGTCATCATTTCCTCTTGTCCTGTCACTTGTTACCTGGGAGAAGAGATCAACCCAACCCCCTCCAGGCTGCAGCCTCCAGTCAGGGATTTGTGGAGAGTGATAAAGTATCTCCCAGGCCTCCCCTTCTCCAAACTAAGCAAAAAGAGCTCCCTCAGCTGCTCCTCACAGGACTTGTGCTCCAGACCCTTCCCCAGCTCCACTGCCCTTCTCTGGATTTGCTCCAGCACCTCAATGTCCTTCCTGAATTGAGGGGCCCAGAACTGGACACAGCACTCAAAGTGGGGCCTCACCAGTGCTGAGCACAGGGGGACAATCCCTCCCCTGGTCCTCCTGGCCACACTATTGCTGATACAGGCCAGGATTCCTTCCTGGCCACCTGAGCTCACTGCTGGCTAGTCTTCTCAAAACTAAAGCTAGATGAAGTGTTGCCCACATTTCTCTATGGAAAAACAGAAGGTACTTGTAACCTTCAAATGCTTTGCAAATGCATTCTGGTTTTGTCAAGTTTTTCAGTGCATGGGAAGGTCAAGAATGGAAAAAGTCCTGGCAGAATAGTTATTTCAGCTGCTCATTTGGAAATTAACTTCTGTTTTGGAATGTCAAACCATTTCATTTTTGCTTATAATATACTCACAGCATTTAAAGAAAATATTTTCATCCATAGTGAATAAAATACTTAATTCCATCTGAAACTGTATTTTTCATTTTCTTGTTCACATTAAAAAACCCAACAATCTTTTACTATTTTAAATTTAGACTGATCTTACTGCCTTGAACTAGAATTGTAAAGGAAAGAAGTAATTGTTTCCATTTCTTGATTTCAGCATTTCAAGTGCAAACCTTCATTTTCTGCTCTTGCTATAAGGTAAATTTATACATCTTATGAAAGAAAATTCTTCCAGTCTCACATGAGAGTTTTAACTTAAGAAGATGCCTTAATTTCTGTGAACAACTAAACAGGGGACTAATGCTATTAACCTGTCTGTGATCTGAAATCTTGTGAAGAGGGTTGCTTTTGCCTGTTTGCTCTGAGCTGCCAGCTCAGCCCTGGCTCGCTTTGTCCCACGGCTCCCTCTAGCTCATGCCCTTCTGTTCAATCACTGACTCCCTCAATCACTGGCACTAAAAAAGGTCTCAAGCATATGAGCATATTTTTCTTCATTCCACAGTGTTTCCTTTTCTATTTATTTGTTGACCTATTTTTACTGAATCTATTTATTATTCTGGACAATTTTTCAGCTCCCAAAGCACTGGGTACATGCTAAGTCTTTAAACTGGCCAAGAGCTACAGTTGGCATAGGCAGAAACAAAGTTCAGGAATTCAATTTTCAGTCCTTACTCTACGACTTTAGGCCAAAGAGTCTGATGTAAAGTGGTCACAGGACAACAAAATAATCACTTTTAAGACAGTTCAAGTATGACAGTGATGCAGATGTTAAAAGAAGCCCTGACAACAAGGGTTCTTCATGTCATGACCGTTTCTGTTTTTCTCTTTAACAACAAGCAAAGAACAAACTCCCATTACCTCACTGAAAAGCCCATAGGGAGCCAAGCCTGATGTTATATCAACTGTGGATATTCAGTGGCTTATTTCTGTGGTATGGAGACCTATGGGATAGTGCACATTCTTCCTGCAACGCCTTCATCCCTTTCTTTGTGCCGAGTCCATCACCATGACTAACAGTGGAATGCCTAGTAGGAGAAAGGCTCGTGGCTGCTCTGTGTCTGACCCATGTCCATCTGTCAGGAAAGCCAGACAGAGAGCACCCTATGGACTTTGCAATGCAGCCTCTTAGGAGCACAAGTGGCTTTTTTGCTCTCTTAGTAATTGCTGTACCAAAGAAGAACCTAGAGTGGGAATCCTGGGGTAAATCTCTGCCACGGTTCAATGGGAGCACAGCAGAAGGAGCTGCAGGGCATCTACAAGGCACTTACAGGACAATGGGAAAATGAGAGAAGAAATAAAAATAGAGGAAATAGAAATACCAAGACAAAAACAACAGTGTAGTCCAAAAGCATCCTGTGGGAAATATTTATTTACAGAAACTGGGGAAGAAAATTGGTCATAACCAGTAATGACTGGTCCAATCATCAGCAAACACTGCAAGCTGCCAGCCACTGCAGTAAAATATGCAGAGCAGCTTTGGGCAGGAAAGTCTCCTGGACATGCCACAACCCATGAGTCTCATGTCTCTTCTTCTCCAGAGTTTCTACAAGCAAGCTATTAAGGAACAGATTTTAAAATGCATAGGTACCTGTTACCCAAGAGATTAGTGTTTAAATACACATAGAGACCCGAGCTTTAGAGGCAGATATTTAAAGCTTTTCTGGCACCTGAAGATTTCAACAGCACCAAGTTACTTAGTTGCCATTGAAATCAATGGGAATTCTTGGCTTTTATCCTTAAAATGAGGAAAATAATAGTTTAATGAACACTGTTGCTAGGGTAGCTGGAGATACTGAGTTCTCCCTTTTTGTATAGAAGCAGGCACATTGGATTACGTGTTTGTCCTGTTAATGCTCTCTGCCCTGTTAATAGCTGGCAGCTTTTCCTTTGCCCTCTGTGCCTTGTGACCTCATTGCTTGGGCAGAGGGTGCCAGGCACACACTCCTTCCCCTTCACTAGCTCAGAGGGGCCAGATGTGCAGCACAACAGCAACCAGCCAGTAGTGAGTACCTGAGGTTATATCAGAAACAGTGATGCCCCAGTTTATTCATATTTATGATTCATATTGGGAACTACTATCATTATAACAACATTTAGGGTCTTGAGATTACATTAGTTTTTTTTGTTCGCAGTGGCTGGTGTCACCCATATTGATGCACAAATTAAAAGTAACTGATGGTTATTGAAAGTCTCTGGAAGACATTTGGTGAATTGATTAAAGAGGAATTCTGAGGGATATTTCCTAGACATGTCCTCTGGGTATGAAATTTCCTTGCATTCTTAATGGTAAAAAGTCATGAAGAGATTTCTTGCTACCGCTGTGCTGTGACCCCATAGGCTGGCATCTTTTCAAATTCTGAACAGAGGTGCTATAGCTTGGTGAATTAAGATCTCACATAAGGTGTGTTTCCAACTGACATTTATGAACAACAGTGTTTTACAGACTTATGTGAAGAGATGAAAATTATTAGCATGAAGTTTGTCTGGCTTTTGGCAATTTATACAGATAAACCTGAGTCTTTCAGGAGCTCGCCTGCTGCCAGAATGAAAGAAGGAATGTGTGTTAGAGCTTCTAATACTCATTGATCACCCAAATCACAGTTTTTCCTCAGGGAATATTTTCAGCCTGAAAACAGAATACCTACTGAAAATGCCACACTGATATTAGCTCAGTACTGCACTGATTTATTCCGTAGGGTACTACAGAAAGTAAATGGCTACTATATTATGAATTAATTATATACCCTAAAGTGGATTATTGTTATTGTTGTGGTGGGTAAGAGTAATTACACAACTACTGACTGTGTGTTTAGGTGTAATAGGCTACATATTTATTCTGTTTCAAAAATCTTAGTAGTTTTAGTGGAAATATCTAGTAACATCTCTAATGTCAAAGGAGCAGTGGTTTTCAACTGAAGGAGCATAGATTTAGACTGGACAAAAGGAAGAAAGCTGTAACAATAAGGACACTGGAAAACTGGTGGAACACTGGAACATGTTGCTCAGAGAAGTGTTCAAAGTCAGGCTGGATAAGGTTTTAAGCAACCTGGTCTAGTGAAAGGTATCCCTACCCATAGCAGGGGGTTGAAACTTGATGATCTTTACAGGTCCCTTCTAACACAAAACATTCTATCCTTCTATTATTGTAATGGATGCAGTTTCATGTATAATAGAAATAAGAGGAAAAGCAAAAGAGCACTGACAACTAGAAGTTAACTAAGAAAACAAGAGTGGAGCATGTGGAAGCCAGAAGTATCCCTAGGACAGTATTCTTAGCAGGATATACATGACATAAAGTGATGCAAAAAGTTTTTGAATATTTTCTCTTGCCATGGATATCAGATTAATTAAATGACAGTGAATGAAATAACTATCTAGATTGTCATTTCATGAATCAGCATCAACAGAGGAAATGTCTGCTGATTGTCAGGCAATCTCATCCTGCTATACATAGCAGAAACATATTAACAAAAGAAACCTCAGAGATGAATGCTCAGATGAAACACCCAAACAGCTCATGCAACAAACAATAATCACTTTTTCTTGATACAAGTACAATGAATTTAGCTCAATTCTGTTCTTAAGCTTAGATTTATGTTTTCTTAAGATTGTGATCATATACCTGAATTAGCAACACTGTGGCTTCAAACAATTTGTCCTGGAAGAAAGGGAAGTATTGCAAAGTTGACTTCCCTCCAATGCCACACTGCTGTTATTGGGAAGGAGTTAAGTTGGAAGTCCAGTGATCCAGCACACCCTCCAAACAGTCTGCAAATGGCTTTACAAATATTCTCCACATTTGGCACTTGACACCAAAAGATGTCAAAGAACTCTGATGTGTCATCCTGTTCTCTGAGCAACATCTCACTGGTCACCAAATTTGGAAAATCTATGGAGGAGCAGTGAAAGGCATATTCTTGATCTGGCTGATGTGCCTTCTGCAGCAGCAGAGAAACAATTATGTTGGGAGGTAGCAAGTGAACTAAACTACAGCTCCTAATTGTTCCTCCTGAATCTCTTAGTTCTGAATACAGATTTTCTCTCACTTTTTTATTCACACCTGTCCCACTAGGACCTCACTGTGTGGCATTGCCTCTTCATTGTCCTCCATTTGGCCCTGGCCAAACTATTCTTTCTCAGAGGGTTCATGAGAAATTCTGGTGAATTAGTTGGAAATAGGCCCTCACACTAATGCATCACTAGTCAGAGCTTCTAAGGCAGCTCCTGGGAATGGCTGGCATTGTTCAAAGCACTCTTCTTGCAGTCCGAGCTTCTATGTTTTTGACCCTTAAATCCTCTGCTCCTTTCATCTCTTAATGTCATTATTAATTCTTAGAAGAATTTGGTGGTTTTCCTGCTCTCTTTTTCTCTAACCTCTCCCTTATGAAGAAAATTGTGAATTTTGCCAGCAACATTGAAATGCTTACTGTAAAAGGGAAAACCAGAAGAAACACCATTCATAAGCAAATGTTTAGATAAGAGTGAGTGCAGAACAAACATTTATGATACTTTCCCACTAACATTCCCCTCACTGACAACACTTTTCAGCTCAGGGGACCTTCCTAACTTGTTTTTATTTCAATATTTAGAAATATCCTACTGATCTCACTATCTTTTAAATATTTTTCAGGTCTTCCCTTGCACATAAAATGACTTCTTGTATCCACAGCATCCCTAGCAAGGAGTTCCACAGATGTGCATCTAGTTTTTGTGTGAACAGACAGGTCCTATTCCATGCTGTGAACCTGGCTCCCATTAACTGCATTTTTTAGCCCTATTTCTATCAAGTAAAGTGACAGTCAACTGTGGTGATTTCCTTGTGGTGATTTGGTAAAGCTTTTTGATATTGTTCCTGAAAGTGTTATTTCTTCATAATGAAGTTTCAACAAAGTCAGTTGTTGCTTTTATAGGAGTTTTCTGTACCTATGATTATATTTGTTGCCCTTCTCTTATCCTCTGCAGTCCTCATAAGTCCTTTCTTTTGACATGATATTTGATTTATGTTTTCTTAACTAACCCAAAGCACTGAACAGATGTTTACATGGAACTGTCAATCATAATACCAAAATCTAGTTGCTCCTAAAAGCAATGGTTGACCTAGAGTCCTTGCCTGAATTTCATCTGGCCCTTTATTGCACAGGTCCCTTGGGTTGTCATCATTTTGCAGCTCACCAGGCTGTGCTCATCCTTAATATTTTGAATAACTGTGCATCAGTCACTTTGTTGTTGAATCCTTTTTCCAAATCATGCACGAACAAGTTGAACAGCCCAGATCTCTCCACTCATGACATCACTCAGTCACAAGTGATGGCCATTTATGAATCCCTTCCATCTCCTGTGTCTTGACAAATTATCCATTACATGACCTTTCCATTTATGCAAATGATCATAAAGTAGAGAGAAGGATTGGTGGAGTTAATTGGAAAAATATGTAACTCTTGCAGAAAAGTACATGAGAAAGAGTAGGCTGTGGGTGCTCTCAGTCCAGAAGTCCTAGGCTGCATCAGAAGGAGAGTGACCAGCGAGTTGAGGGAGTTTATTCTTCCCCTCTATTCCACTCTGGTGAGACCCCACCTGGAGTTCTGGGTCCAGCTCCGGGGTCCCCAGCACAGGAAGAACATGGACCTGTTGGAGTGAATCCAGAGGAGGGACAAAAAATATTTTGAAAGGCTGAGAAAGTCATGGTTGTTCAGCCTGGGGAAGAGAAGGCACCAGGGAGACCTCATTGCAGCCCTTCAATACTTAAAGGGAGCTTATATGAAAGATAGGGACAGACTTTTTAATAGGGCCTGTAGCAACAGAACAAGGTGTAGTGGCTTCGGACTACAAGAGGGTAGATTCAGACTAGACAAAAGGCAGAATTTTTTTGTATTGAGGGTGGCTATACACCGGCACAGGTTGCCTGGAGAGCTTGTGGATGCCCCATCCCTGGAAACATTCAAGGTCAGATTGAACAGATCTCTGAGCAACCTGATCTAGTTGAAGATATCCCTGTTCTTTGCAAGGGGGTTGTACTAGAGGACTTTTAAAGATCCCTTCTGAAACAATCTATTATTTTACAAGAAAGAAATGGCTTTGAAAATTGCTGTTTGTCTTCTTTCAATTGACTATTTGAACACACAAACCAAAAACACCTTCCTTTTACTCAACTGTTTGTATCAAAACCATTTCAATTGGGAATAAAATGTTATATTTTGGAGGATGTGGAGAGAAATTGAGTGCAACAGAGGACAAGCTCTTTTCTATGAAGACTGTCTTAATCAACACTTACTAGAAAAAAAAAGGAAAATAAACAAGTAGATCAGAAATGTCTCTATGTATTAAAGAAAAAAGTACTTCTCAAAAGGTTCTTCCAATATTAAAATCTCTCCTCACAAGAGACATATGGAGACATTCATTTCCAAGACTGACACTGATGCAGTTAATACACAATAAAATGTGAAAAGACACATTTACCAGAAATTGACATCAAGTACTGTTTTTATATCATAGTCCATAAAACCTGAAAACCAAGTTGCAATTTAAGTTCTTTGTAAGTTGTTCTAGGACTGCAGAAAAGCTCTCCTTGACTTTGATCACTGCTATGGAAACAAACTTGAATGATGAGTGAGCTTGAGACAGTCCAAATGTAACCACTGTGAGTACAGCAAACCCATTTCAAACTGCTTCAGAACCATACAACAAAATCAGTTTTTTTAAAAAAATCTAAAAAGTGTCCCAAAATGATAGGTGGAAAGACAGGTGTTGAAATACTTGTGGCATGGTGCGTTACACACTTTTGCAGAGGTAAAACTGATCCTCTCTGACTGACAGGTTGTGTCTATACAGTCAAGCCTATTGCAATTATGTGTCCAGATTTTCATGAGTATTTAAATACACTCGTATTTTCTTTCTTTTCTGAATCAGATGTAGTGGATAGTTCTGCTAAGTTTTTCTCAGATCCTCAAAACAGTCTGATAAGGCTGTGGAAGTTGTGTCTGTTTGAGACCTCCATTTCTCACTGGGACAAGGAGCTGTGAAATCTGTTAAGAGAACTGCAAGTCAAAGACTAAAGATGTGTAACCAAGCTTAGGCCAATAAATCCATACTCTCATGATTTCTTATAAATCTGTAGTCTAGTGGCTCTCCACCCAAGCTTGGCATACTCACAGATTGACTAAATATCAGTTCACTCTGTGTTAGCAACAGATATTTGAAGGTGAGAAAAAACCAAGTATTTGCTGTTCAAAATCTCCCCAGCCCAAAGTTAAAGAAACTCAAGTCACAGAAATTCAATTAAAAGTGTATACAGAGATTTGCACTCACCAGTATCTCCAAAAAAAGGTAACTTTTTCCCAAGTTTGATGTCTACATCAATTTCTTTGTATGCAGTCTAAAATTGTTACATGCCAGATGTTTCGTAGAATGTGTTTACAATCAATTACTTATATATTTAGTGGGAATGTATTACTGCCAAAGGGCTGTGAGCTTCCAGGCAGTAGTACTATAAAGCAGGTTTTGTGTCTGCCTTCAGGAAGAGACACCAATCTCAAAAGATTCACCTATCACCAGGATAAGCAAGAGAAAAGGAGTTTGATCATTTCCCACAGTGTCTCTGCCTGAAATCATGAGGAGCATTTCTATCTGAATCCCAAAACCTGACTCCTAAAAGTATCAAGGATGAGGGCAGCAAAGAAAACAGGATTTGGAAGGTAGTGGGGCTTCCTAAGAAGGCATGGCCCCATCCTGGTGGACAGGATACCAGGCAAGGCTTACATTTCAAATCAAGGATAACCCTAAGGGTACATAGATGTTGCTCTCAACACTATACATGGCAGCAGGCCAAAATCTCAGGAACCTAGGTAAGAGATGATGAGTAAAGAGTATTTAGAACAACTAAATTACATTGTTTTCTGCACCTCTAACCTTAGTTTCCAATCTAAAGTTTAGCTAGCATGTGTAATCTTTGCTCTCTTTGAGCTTGTCTAGTGCTCAAAGCAAGATCATTGAAAGAAATGCATCTCCCAGAAGGCAGTGGATCTGAAGAATTATGGATACACAGACTCCCTAGTCCATACCCAGAGAAATTCTGAGGAAAGAGGTTGTACTGAGATTGCTTTCTGCCAGGTTGCACTGCCAAAAGCCACGCTGTGGGAAGGCAGAAACCGGTGATTGTTACACATGGAAGAGACGCTGAGGGATGCTCCATGACTCAAAGGTATCTTTAATTGCAGACTAGCACAAGACCCAAAAGTTGCCCCTAATCAACAAAGTTGGAAAGCCCCTTGGTACTTTTGATTGCAGGGCAGTCAGGAAAAGCCTCTCAGAGATGCTTCTGGAAAGCAATATTGAGAAAAAATAAAGAAACTGGCGCTCAGCCAAGAAAAATAATTTCTCTACATCACAGAAACATAATTCAAAACATGCTGTGAAAGAAATTCTATCTAGAAGGCAAGTAAATATTATGTTATGTATTAGAACAGTATTATAGACTAAATAGCAAAACTGATGTTTGAAAATTGAAAGCAAAAACAACCCTCTCCAATTTGTTTGCTTTTAAAATCAGAGATAGATTTGATAGAATCTAACGTTATCAAAGAACTGTTTAACAACAGGAAATCTTTTCTTATCTAGCTGCAAAGATGCACATCTTAAAACAGAATTTGAATATTCTAGGCATGCGCATGCTAATGAACAGATATGCAGTCTCAGAAAGTGGAGATAACTGTTTTCCAGTTTAATCTTGCTGACTTGGTATGGCTCAGAGAAGGAAAAAGTTTTCTTTCATAACCATTACTTTGTATTTGCACAGAATAAACAGGTGCAATATTGACATGACAAACTAGAAAGCAGGTGTTTTAATTAAAACAGCCATAGGAAGGATCATTTGCAATGTCTTGACAACCACAATTAACTGTTCTCTGTGTCTCAGTCTTGATGGAGCTCATTTAGAAGGTATCAGAACATTTAGAAAACGCTGTGAGTCAATTGTTTTAAATCTCCTACCTTGTAGGGTTACTGCAGAATATTCATTCTGCCTCCAACACAGCTAAAGTCAACATTAGAAAGTTCCCTGCACTGTAGCCATAGAGTTAATTGTCTTCATTCAAATTCAGGAGTTATTCATTATGCAAAGATCTGAACATTAAGCAGACCTCCCTGTGGCAGATAGGTAGTGTACAGCTTTGAGGAAGCTCCCTACACACAGAGGAAAATCACCCTCAAGGTGTGGGTCCATGGAGGCATTCTACCCCCATGTCCAGGATGCAGTCCACAAAACAGGTGTGATCTTCGCAGCCTGTGGGTCTGGACGGTCCCTCAATGATGATTCTGTGTTGGGTTGTTTAGGACTTTTCCAAGGCTGCAGGAAAAGGGGGAGAGAACAGTGTTATGAATGGACGTGGGAGTTAAAATCAGTCCTTACCTTCTGCCCCGGCCTTGGCAGTAGGTAGTAACCTTATTGAGGTAACCAGCACCTCAAAAATCCACTCTCGTGCATAAGTTCTTTTAATGATGACTGATTCTATTATAGAATGAATCATTTATTAATAGATGGGGAAATTAACAGACATAAAACTTAAAGTAAACCAATACTACACAGGAATAAAACAAAAAGAAAGACTACTAGTAGTTAACATACAGTGTGGCGTAGCCGCTGGCGAGGGCCAGAGAGCTGCCCACCAGGGTCTTGGGCAGCAGCGTCCACAAACGAGTGCCCCCAACCTATGCAGGCCCGGTTGGGCTCACTGTTGTCGGGCCCTTCCGTCCCTTACCGCAGGCTGTGTCTCCCTGCTGGATAGACACTGTTTCCGTATAGCTGGAGTAGTCAGGGAGGAATCCTTAATCCCCGGAATAATAGAGACGCTGTACGCAGCACTCTGGGCATCTGGGCTGTAAGGACCCGGAGCTCCGGTGGCACCAGACTTTTATTTGAGGGATACAGAACAATCACATACAAGCCCGGGGGAGGAACAAGGGAGGGACAAGGGGATAAGGACCAACCGGGAAGGGAAAGGGGAGGAGAAGGGAATACAGGCAGGGGTACAAATCAATCATCAACCGAATAACATAGAACAATCTAGAAACTAAGGATGATGGACAGGAGATGTGCAGGTGACAGGACAAATGGGGAAAGGGCAGCCAACCCCTAGGAGACCCAGCCCCCTTCTGGGGCAGACTGCTGCAAACTCCACCCCAGGGGTGGCCTTCCAGTGCCTCCGGGGGCGGGGGGGAGAAGGGTTTTTGGGGGCCTGAACCACCGCAACAATACAGTGCATGATAAGGTACCTTTTTCAGTTACAGCTAGTGAATAAATAGTATATGCTTAGGATTCAATGTATCTTACCATCCAATTGATGAAGGTGGGGCACACATGGAGATCTTTTCCCTCAATCCCCAGGGAAGTAACCATGAATCTGCATCCAGACTTCAGGGAGAAACTTCGAACACTTTCAGGGTGTAAGAGGCTTCTGCCTCAGTGATAGCTTGTGTATCTTTTATAGTGTAAAACTGTGACTCTCTACTCAGTAATTTTGCTTTTATCTCTCCTCCCATCAGCTTTCCAGACTAAGATGTAAACTCTCATCTGAGGCTTAAGTGCCCTGATGCACCAGAGATGGCCCCTGCTGGGTCTTTGTGCCCTTGGGTTATGTCTTTATGCACCAGTTATCTGTGGCACACAGGAGGAGGGAGTGATGGGGTAGACGTCCTGCCACAAACAGTCTGGTTCTGAGGACCTCACAGAAGAACTGTGGCTCCCCCTTACACTCCAAGCATGGCTAATGGTGCTGTGGGGACATGGACTTCTGCCTGCCAGGAAACACCAGCAAAGAAGGTATTTTAGAAACATCTACAATAAAAAGAAAAATTACCATTATTCTAATGCTTTGTTACAAAAGACAAGGGTTTTTCCAACTGTATTTTTGCTCAAAGTATTCACTGTTTCAGTTGGTCCCAAGTCAACTAGTAGTAAACAGGATTCCATGCCACAAAACCACCACAAAACCAAAAACACAGGCAAATTATGAAGACTGAAATAGTGACATTTTGTGAACATCGCTCTTCTAATAAATAGCTAATTCTGACAACACTGTGTGACAGCAAAATAGTCATGGGAAGAGAGCCTGTAAGATTTAAAATCTATCCCTGATGAGAACTGAGACTATGAGCTCAGATTAATGAATGGGGACACTTCCTGGAGTTGCTGTGGTGGTTCAGCCATGAACTGTCCTACTATGCCATCTCTTAGGGACTCTCATCTGATGCAAGGAAAGGTCAGCTTTCAGTGAAGCAGCAGATGAACTCCAGTTATTTACAAGATGATGTGTAACAAACATGATGTCAATAAACTGACATTCAATTTTTTTATTTTACTGAATGTCTCAGGGTAGCAGTGGTAGCAATCCAGCAACTATTACCCAGGCTGGAGATTCATGCAGGGACTCAGGTGGTATAGATAGCTGGAGACAGCACCATTGTAGCTGCCCCAAAGGCAATCACCCTTACTGCAAAGCAAACTCTGTAAGACAGGCTTTCACAACTTACCCTATTGCTCACCAGGTGAGAATAAATACTAGGGAAAGTTATCATCTGCCATTTTAGTGACTCTGGTGGGATGAGGGGTGTCAGCGCTTGGAGGTTATTCTTGTAAGGTGACCATCAAGGTTTCAACTTCCCCCACACTTCCAGTAGGAGGCCAACCGGGAACAGAAACCTCCTGATCACCATGCCATGCTCTGCAGTCCTTTTTGTGAATTAAAGCTTCTACCAATCATGTAGCATGCTGCAGCCAATTAGGATCTGATTTTTCTGACATAGTTATCACCTGCACTTCCCAAGGGCTTCAGCTGTCCCTTAGGCTGATTAAATATTCTTCCACCATGAAAAGGGTACTACAACCAATTTAAAATGTTTGGACATAGAACTGTTTTCTTTAAAAAAAACAATAAACTGCACTATATTTTTCCATTGAAAAAGCAGTAACATTCAGCTCTGAGCCTTTTTATCCAGACTATTTGATTTTTTCACAACAAAATCCAAGCTCTCTGTGGGGTAAATTCTCTGCATTTCATAACCAGATCTGATGTGATGCCTGCCTTTTCTGAAAATGTAGTATATTCTTTAAGCTCTTTTTTCCCCTAAGTATTTCTGCTGTACTTTATATGATTTTCCTTTTGGGTGATTTTTACTGTCGAGTTCTCAGCACCGTGATGTTCATCTTGTTCTCATTCCAGTGCTAAGGTCCTTGTCAGAAACTTCCATAAGAAGAGCCTTTCATGTAGCTCAGACATTTGTTACCCTCTAAATCCCACTTTTCTGCTTTTTTCAAGCCAGTGCTGCCTCATTATCCTTTTCAGCTGTAGAGTCTGCAAGGCTCTTCCTCCTAAATCACATGGTGTGATTTCCCTCATGTTTTTCCATCATGGATATTTGTTAACAATCACCAGCACGTGAAGTGACGTACGAACCAGAAACAAGCACACTCTCAGTGTAAGGCTGTAATCTTATAGACATGTCAGTATTTATCATTTGGTAATGAGCTTGTGTCTTGAATTGAATGAGACCATTCATATGTATAAATCTTCTTCCCCATGCAAGAGTTTGCAAGATTCTGGCCTAAATAAAGGAAATAAATATTCAGATTACTTGTAACAGAAACACAACAAGACCATTTGCTGAAGCCAACTCCTTCTCCTTCCATATTTCTTCCTGCCCCATCTGGCAGCATCTCATTACACCTACTCTGAACTGCTTTCTCCCTCTGCAGGTTGGCTTACAAGTTCTGTGGGACTTCTATGAGTTATTCAGGTGCATATCCAGGACACAGGGAAACATTTTCAGCAGCTTGAAGGTATCTTCCCTTTTTTGTCTTCCAATATGATTGAGAACTTTCTGAACACTGACAAAGAGACAAGACCAGGACTCAGATCATACAAGATCCATATATTTTCAAAACATATATGCATAAACTCAGTATACTCTAAACACACATGAAGGATATGCATAAGTGATATCTTTTGGATGTATCTTTCTCCATTTTGTCTGTTTCTCTGAGACTTTCCACACAAAAATGCTGCTCAGGAAGGTGAAACAAGATCTTATTTATTCCCCATTAATACTGGAGAAATTTAATTTGAAATTGCAACCTTATGATGCCAACTTACTCAGCCTTTAGATGTTTACTTTGCTTCATCTGCATATCCGACACTATTAGGAGAGACTTCTTTGTTTAAGAATCATGCATTAAATGACAGTGTCTAGATAGCAAGCACAGGCAATGTATATTGCTAACACCATCCAGTGAATGATCAATCACACACAGAAAAAAGTTTCAGTGAGGACAGGCTGAGAGGACTGGGGGTTGTTCATCCCATAGAAGAGAAAACCCAGGGAAAATTCATTGTGGCCTTCAATACTTAAAGGGGGCTTATAAGAAAGATGGGGACAAGCTTTTTAATAGGGCCTGTAGCAATAGGACAAAGGCTAATGGTGTTAAAGAGGTTAGATTCAGACTAGGTATATAGACAAAATTTTTTACAAAAAGGATAGTGAGACACTGTCACAGGTTGCCCAGGGAGGTGGTGGATGCCCCATCCCTGACAACATTCAAGGCCAATGACCTTTTAAAGATGTCCCTGCACATTGGAGGGGATTGGACTACTTTACCTTTAGAGGTTCCTCCTAACCTAAACACGATTTTTATGCTTCTATTCTATGAAAACAAGAGAGGAAAACAGAGGGTATTGTGTTCATGAGCATGTGTGTGTACGTGTACTTCAGAACTTCAAATAAATAGGATGATTCAAAAGGTAAATCATTAAATAAAATATCTTCAAGTGCATAATTTTTTAAAATGTAGACTAAGCCTTCTCTCACTGAGAGAAGAGCTCAGTACAAGGATTTTTTAAAGCACCCTTGACACAGCTGTCCTTGTCACAGTGTTTCTTTTATCCTGAACTTCCCTGCATGTAAAACAAAACATCTGCTTATGGATGTTTCATCAGTGATGACACCTATAACTATTAGCAATCACTCTTTTTCCAGTCCATAACTGTTTGGCATTTATTTTAAAGGTGACAACCTTAGAAAAGACAAAAATGACTGATCTTTTGAGCGGGCTCCAAATGTCACATTGTGAAAGACATTTTATCATCAACATATGGCATCTGTCTGGGCTCCTTAAGGAAGACTGTAGCTGGAAAATAAATGTTCTCTAAGCAGGATCTTTATGTCTCCAGCTTTTAGGCAGCCTTGACTGAAACACCATTCTGAACATTATTTACCTTCAACTTAATTTGATCCTCAGGAATTTACACATAGTTTAAAGTTTCAGAATAAATTCCTCAACCAACTCCTCATTAAATTTACTTGAAGGGTTCTTTTATGATTAAAACAGGCTGGTTCCCAGAAGACTGTATCTGCACAAATGTACACATTAGTCTTTAAGACTACCCACATCCTGGTACTGTAGTTGCTTGTGCTTTTTAATGAAGAGTGAACTCCGCAATGCATTTGCTGCGCCAGGAATTAGGTATTTTCAGTATGCTACCAGATAAGGAATTTATTTGAGCCTTTATTAGGGCCATCTTAATTTGAATTCTACATTTTGTCAAAAAACAATTTATTTTCCTGAAGAAATTATAGTTTTAGTTATTAATGAAACAGGGGCAAAAGAGCAGCTGAACTGTGCAGTGATGAATGCTATGGCAACTAGAGCAGGTATGAAAAATGTTTTCAAGCAGAGTATTTAAGTTAGAAAAATTATAACAATAGAAAGCTAATTAGCAATTTAAGTATACACCTTTGACTCCAAAAGTGCAGGGTTCTGGAATGCTAGCAGCTGATATTGCTACAGTTTATGTGAAAGTACTTTCAATTTGTTGTTAGTTCACTTGCAACTCAAGGTATACAAAATTATACTCATGCAAGTTTTTTGCCAGTTTCTTCCAGGGTAAATTCAGACTACTGCAACAAAAACATCTGCCAGGAAAAGAGGCTGTGGCAATGGAAAAAAGCAACCAGCCAGCTACTGCCGCACCATTCTTGGTGTGCCAGCTAGTGAATAAAGCTGGCACTGCTTTCAGGGAAGAACTATGGGCATGAAAGCAGAGAAATGTTGACTGAAATGTGTTCATCTAGTAAATGTAGCCTCAAAGTTTTCTAACTTAAAAATACATCTCTAGCTCTGGAAAGTCAAATTTTGTGTAGCAACATATCTCATTCACCTTCTATGTGTTCTCCAAGAACAAGTGACCCCTTAAATTGGGGAACTAGGCCTCAGCCCCCTTTATATGACATGGCCTCTTGTGTTTTTTTCTGAAGCATTTGCTTGCTTCTGGAGAAATACATAACCCCTCTATACCTTCTATGATGCTTATGCATTTGCATTTTTTTATTCTTTTGGTGCTTGATTTTCAACATGTGTTGGGGAGCTATCCTGAGCTGATGTCCAGTTCAGGCTTCTTCCAAATAATACAAATCTTTCATCTTCTCTAGAGAATAAGGTTATATGAGTCAGTATTATTATCATGGTTTTTCATATTCCTGTGAAAGAAAGAGAAATAGTAATTTCTGTTCTGAAGATCAAAAAACAAAAGACAAGGAAGAAGTAAGTTCCATTGGTTTATGGCAGAAACCCCCCAACAGTACTTCCTAGGCCATAAATCACATCTACAGGTTCACTGTGCTTTTGATCTGTGTGTGTCCATCAAAGCCTCACACACTGAGTGTGGCATGGAGATAGCAGCTCCTCTTTGCATAGACAGGGCCACCAGAGTGTGTGCACATATATACACACACATTTCTAGATTTCTTAGAACAGTGCTCTTGATGGATTTTAATGGCTTGGTTGAGCTACTGGAGATGGCCCCAGCAGGGCTGGGGTTTTTTTTTTTTGTATGATGACATACTCCATTCTCATTGCAGTTCAAGGTATAACTTGCACAGCTGCTTAGCAATTTGCACAACCAGGCTGTTTTGGCATTTGAGAAGCTGAAGATTGGCAACAGATTACGGAAGTGCCCAGAAACCAAAGGGTTAATCAGAAAAACATCTGAGAAACAGCTCCACTTCCCATTCATGTCAAATGATGAGGGACGGGGATGCTACTTCTAACAGAAAACCTTATAAAATACAGGAAATTCTACTCATCCTGACTCCTTTCCTGAACTGTCAGGATGTTGGATGCAGTGCCATGGGAATGCAGGAAGCCAGCAAGGGTCCAGTGCTGTCTCTGAGATGAAAAGTTGCCCTGGAACTTGTCATGAGGGGCAGCCTGGGGAAGAGCAACCTGGGTGACTGGGCATTGCCAGGTCCAGCACAGCTCACTGTGCCCAGGCTGCTCAGCCCAAGCTGTGTCTGTAACACAGCAGCACCCTCCAGAGCAGGCATGTGAGATACGTGCTGCCATCCTGAATGCCCCTAGGGCTTCACATGGCAAGGAGCCAGCCACAGTGCCCCCAGCATGTGCAGTCCATAGATGTAGATAACTATGTAGACAACTCACACAGAAGGGAGAGCTGGTTGCTATCCTCTAGCCTAAGTAGTCTACAGCTACAGCAGAATGGGAGGAATCGATCAGCAAATCATGGAATGCCTTTTTACCTTTGCTAAAAGGCTCTAAGACCACTCTTATTACTCCTGGATTACAGTGAGTTGGTTCTCAGTGGTCCTGCAATTTTATAGTAATCATATCCTACAGTATGCAGAAGCACAACCCAGAGCAGATCAGCCTTACACAGAGGCTTCCTATGCTAGCTGAAATATTTGCTTGTTCACATCAAAGTCAGAAGGAGCTGTTCTATAGTCAACATCTCAACAACAACAAATCACTGGAGTGTTTTTGCAGAGACCATGAAACTGCATCAAATTTGGCCTAATATAAAAGACCATGGAACAGAGACACGTTTCTTCGTACATCACAAGCCCCTATAAATTAGATGTTGACCTTTTGCTTTCACAGCTTCAGAGACTATTTTTTTAAAGTAGCCTCAGCAGTTACTTTATTTCTGAATAAAATAAATGTTGTTTTAGTTCTGCTCCCGGGGGCTGCACACTGTGAAGGTGGTAACAGCTAGTTCACATGACAGTGAATGAAGCTGAATAATTAAAATGGCCTCCCTAGTAAGAAAATGTAGGTGAGAGATGAAAAAACAACTCTTGATCATGTCCTGCACAGAAAGTACATAAGAGTTAAGTAAATTGATCCTGGTTTCTTAAAACAGCAACTTGATTTTTAGCAGCAAATGGCTTTAAACCACCCTTTCAATTTGCGTTTGCAGTGGCTCAGGAGCATAGAATGAAGGCTAACTGAGAACCTTTGCTTTTCTCTTGCCTCATTGTTGTTTTACCACTGCAGCTGCACAGAGCAAGTCTGTCTCACAGAGCAAAACTGTCTCACAGTGCTGAGAAAATGCTGTTGGATAATTTTGATTCACTTGGGTACTGCCCTGATGATCTGACTTCTTTTGCAGTCCAGGCTGAAGCAGAAGACCCTGAGTATATTGCACTGGCACCCAGAAGAACAGGAGAGCATGCATGGGCTGACAGACCTCTACACAGACGCATGCTTCCAACCAGATTAAATGAGAGCCTAAACAAAACCAGAAGCACACATAGGAGGTGAGACTCAGGGTGGCAGACATTGCCAGTGATGGTTAGGGAGAGCATTAGGCAAATTCATCTTACAGAGGAGTGGGGCCTCTCCAGCAGCAGAAAACTGTATCCCACCTTTCTGTCCTTCTCCCCACATGCTGAAATTTGTGGTCACAAGTTGATGCTACCCTGGATTATTTGTGAACTCTGGATTATCTGTGAACCTCCAGCACTTAAGGGGACAGAAATGATTACTTCCTTCCAGGAGAAATGAGGCCATAAAAAAACTGAATGGTGCACCTTTGTAGCCAGATGACTGCTTCCTTCCTTCTGAAAAGAGTATTGACGAGTAGGACAGCATAGTCATGGTGACACTTAGGTTCCGCACCCGCTGTGGTTCACATCTCTGGATTGCTAGCCATTGTTATTGAATCCATCTGTCACACCATAACATTGTACTGGAAAGAGTGGCAAACAGCCAAGGAACTTTTCCAGAGCTGTAACACAAAATATTCAAGAGTTGCAGTGAGAATCCCCTAACCCTCACCTAACTGGCATATGAAGCTAATATAAAAAACACAGGCTCAAAATAAACCCAAAATGTGAAGATGCAATTTGCTTGGGTTTGTTTTTATCAGCTCACTATACTGATCTCCTCTTCATTTTGCTTTTTTTTCCTATATGGAGCTGCAGGGGCTTTACAATGTGTGTCTGAGACACTTCTTGAGGCAAGGAAAAATATTTGCCTCCAACCTTGCTGAAATGGAACCTGAAGTTTGTTTCGGGGTGTTTTTGTAAGCACCAGCCTATGGTCATGAAAATCTGGCCAATGTTCTGCTGGTTAGATTTGTGTACTCCCAGATCTCTCCTCTGATCCATGGAGTGTGATGCCATGGGCAGTGGCAATGACAGAGACAGAGCTTGGAGACAGAGGCAGAATTGTTGTATTAACAAACTGACACAAGTATAATGCCACATTGACATGTCTCTCTTGCTCTCAGCACTCAAAAAAGTACCTTTTCATGGCTTTGTTCTGTGTAGATAGAATAGTTTGTTTGGCATCTTAGGAACATAGAATTCCTCTTTTTCCAGCAACAATTCCTTATTTTCTTTTTCTGCTTTTCCTAGTTTGAGTTTTTTTTCTTCCTGAGATGATTTAAATCTAAAATTCCTTTTATGCAGATGGGAGATGTTTAATTGTGCAATAGCACAGTGCTCCATTCCTTACTCAGGTCTGTTGTCCAGTAACAACTGTGTGAGTGCTGCATGAGCACTGGGTGCTGCATGGGCTGGATTGGCCCCACAGCTCATGCCTTACAAAAGGATCTGTTCTGCAGGGTTTGCTGGCTGATACCTGCTCCTCTGCAGCCAACAGAAAAAGTAGGAAACACCAGAATAAGCTCCATTCTAGTGAAATCCCAGGAGATTTGCATGAAACAAAGTTGGCTTATAGGATGTTGTAAAATCCATGAAATGAATGGCTGCTGTTTCTGTAGAAATATTTCATCAATGATCATACATGAGAAACATAAGCACCTTGATTTCTTTAGACTGTGCAATATGGGGGGCTCTTAACTTCTTTTGAAAAAGAAATTCTATTGACCAGTTTAATTAATGCACAGTAGGGTGAGGCTCAGTACTTGCTTTCCAAATCCTAATACCTTTAAATTAACTCTATCATTGATTAAGACACTGAAGTATTTTCTTGAAGAGAGAAACAGTATCTTTGTGGTACCAAAAAAAGTTCTATTATTATTATTTTTTATTAGATTTTAATATTGGTGAATCTCTCAGATTAAAGTACTGTTGATACTGTAAATACCATAGTGGTCCTCTAGCATGTCAACTCTTCATGCTCCTGTGACTCAGGAACTATCTGTGTTTGTCAGGTTTTTTGATTAATTTCTCAAAAATGCTTTTATTTCTAGTTTTAATAAAGTCTCTTAAGAAAAAATCTTTCTCAGAAGGGTAGTTTATTTGATCTTTTATCTTAAGCCAATGTTTTTCATTTTATTTCCTAAGCAAATAAAAGGTCAATTAATGCTTATAAAATAATGAAATGGTTTCCATGTGTCTTCGTTGAAATCTCTACATTATCTTTGGATGTGATTATGTAGGAACATTGCTAATTTTATTTGCAATTCTCTATTACCCTACTTGAAATGTTCCTTAAGATACACCTTAAATTCTGATGTTTGGGAAATTAAACTCCATTTCAGCTCTAAAGTATAATTCAAGTAGACTACCGTACAAATTACAGTATTAATAAGTTCTAGCTACAAACTGGTTTATTCACAAATGCCTTTCTCATGTTTATATTCCAATATTGGAATATTATTCCAATTTATTATCAATCAAAATTCCATTGCCATATACTCTGAAAAAAAACCTACTACCTAATTTTAAAAAAAAACCAACCTTGAAGGCTGAAATTAGTTTGCATTTTCTCTATTTTTCTCCCCCAAATCTCAGTAATCAAATTTAAATATTCCCTTAAAAGAATGGCCACATGCTTCTTTAGCAATATCCCACTTGTAAGACAGACTCCCCCAAGTGCCTTTGCCATTTACATTGCAGTTGATTCAAATCTTGATCGCCAAAGGAAAAATAACCTCTCTACCAACGGAAAAAAACCTTTTTTTGCTTATCCTTTCTTGTAAGTTTTTTAAAGAACTCCTTCATCTGTCAGGACACGATGCCCTCTTTTGGACTAACCAGTCCTTTATACTTATGGGTGATGTATAATCCTGGTGTCAATAATTTGGTGCCAGTAGAGGGTAATCATTGACTGCTTCACTTTCCTGTGCAAGGCTGACTACTTTGGTGGTATTACTTATTACTACACAGATTGTCTGAGAAGTTCTTTCAGTTTTGTTTATGTGCTGTTCCTGCTTTGACATATTGAATCTCTGACATCACCGAGGTTTCTATCCAACACAATCTTCTTGCTGAAAACAGAGGCCTGGAACTTACATTTGGATTGTGCATGGCTCACTGGATGACTTCAACTGTTGCAGAAATAGTTTATGTATACAACAAGCAAATGTTTTTAATGAGAAACTGGAAAAAAATCAATATTGTAGAAGGAATTTGAGAATGTTCATCATGTTGTCTGTCAGCAGTCTCATTTTCTTTAATTTCTTTATTAAAACCAGCTCTTAGTAGTTCATTATATGACATAATTTAGGTTAAAACACAACCCACATTTATCCTGCAGCCAAAGAGTCTCCAGGGGTAGCAGAAGTTGTATAACTCCACTTTGGAGAGAGAGAGGAGCAGAAGAACAGTGAGACAGGGTAGAGAAATCCCCTCCTAATCCTATAGTCTTGTCACATGAAGGCATTTTCTATGTAAGCACATGCTCTGGCTGTCCGGTAAATGAGTACACAGCTGCCCTTCACGTGGGAGTGCAATGGTTTAATCTTAGGACTTTCCCCCACTGAAGCTCTATACTTTCTCTTCTTAAGATTAGATAGATTTCATCCTAAGGTGATGACTAGCACTTTATGAGTTCATTCTCTGCCTTCTGGGAATATAAATCCTTTAACACTGGCATTTGAGTAGCTTTTCAGTGCTTTACATCTTTTAAGCACTTGTGAACTAATCTCATCCTCTATATGCAGTTTTGTGTGCTGGATTTTCTCAGGCAGTGGCAGGAGGAAGAATCTCTCTCCTGGCAGGATGGAGCACCCTCTTGGCCAGTCTTTACTCCCTGGTAGGAAGGTGAATCAAAGATTTCTTGCAACTTTGGTCTCTAATAGTTCTGCCATTCCCATTACCCTGAAGCAACTATGCTCTGAGTTTGAACCTAAAGGAAACTTCACTTAAGCACACGTCCCAAGTCTGGCCAGACTGCCAATAACTGACTGGATTTTTAATGCTGCCATGTCTCCAAATGTGGCTTCAGCTGTTTTCTGCAGGGCAGCATCGGGCTATTTATTCTGAGTGCTCACTGGCAAGCACCAAATGCTCAAGCAAACAAGTTCTGAGTATTAATACAATCATATACTGTCTGAAGTCAACCACTCTAGGAAGCTTTGGGCAGTCAGAGAAATAAAAACATGTGGAGATGGGCCTAAAGACATTTTGGGTGTAGTTGGTGACAAATCAGATATTGTTAGACTAACTTTAGACCAAGTATGTCTTTGCTGGCTTCTGGTCTTCTCCTCCAGATCCCGTGGAGATTATGCCATCATAACACCAACAACTATCAGGAGCTGAGGGCAGCTGGGATCAGGAGGTGGTGCCAAAAGGGTAGGGGATACTTTTAAACCAGGGATAAAACCAAAGAACTAAAAATAAGAAGTATCAGAAGACTAGGAAGTTACCACAGTTGGTCAAAGAGGAGCAAGAGAAGGAAAACCTGGCAAACTTCAGGTAAGAAATTGAGAAACTGTTCTCTGCTCTGGAAATCATTTTGAGCAGGAGAATATCATCCCCAAAGGCCAAGGAGGAAACTTGGTGTTTTAGGGAAGTGTAAAGCTTATCTAATAGATATTAAGTCCCAAGTAATCTGGGAACCATTTCTTCCCAGGAACAAAAGCAATGCTCCCCCACAGTCCCAGCTGGGCTGAGCCCTGACTTAGTGCAGCTGACAACTGAGCCCTTAATATTGTTTCTCTGGGTAGATGGATGACAGCCGTGTATCATCCTTCCCTCGGTGACTCTTGCTTCTGGCACCATTTGTTTCCATTTCATTTTAAGGTCAGTATGAATTGTCTCAGGCAAAAATGACTTAATAATGAAATTAATAAAATGAAATAATGCTAAAGTAATATTATAAACTTATCTTTCGGCAATCTGACAAGCAAGGGAGGCTTGTCAGCAGTCCCTTGTAGGCTGCAGATTCTTATATTTCAAAAAGCTTTGCAAGGTTTGCTGCATGAAACTCTCAGTTTAAAGACTGTGATATAACTGATTGCTTTAATATAATTTTCTACCAAAATGTCCCATGGTACACTGTGCTCTGAGATAGCATCTGAAAGTGTTTGTATGGGAGAGGTGTAGGAGGATCAGGATTCATGACTCTATGGTAACTGGAAAAAATGGGATCCCAAAGCCATAATAAAAATTATTCCCTGCAATAGGAAGTTCTGTTTGCTCTTTGAAACTGAGAGCCATAGAAGAAAAATAGAATTTGGTATTTAACCTATTGGAACAGGGAGGGCATTTTACACTCTGATGAGAGAAAGCAAATACATGAATGGGCCTGCAAGAGAGGAGCGTGAGGAAGAGGGAAGGGAAGGGGAGGGAGAAGGGAAGAGAAGAGGAGAGGAAAGGAANCCTAATAAAATCATTCTTTACGATTACATGGATTTCCTAGCCAGAGACATGACAAATCACATCGCAGGCTATGAAGAAACTAGCCCACAGCATCATAAGGAGGAAATGAAGGCAGAAGATGGGGAACATATCTTTTGAAGTAAAAGAGCATGGCAGCACTTCAGTCAAGACTAAGAACTGGGCCTGGAAGGCATTAACAAATGGACACTATAGGAAATGATTTTCCAGAGTTTTGCACATTTAGTAGAATCTTATGTCTACATTAAAATGTGCAGAAAGTGCTGTCATTTTGCACAGATGACTACCTGAGGAGCAAAGGCCATGACAGTCAGGTCTTTCATCTCAATAGTCACAGGCAGGAACAGAAGAGATCTGGTGATCTTCTGCTAACGTCATGATATGAATTTTTTCTTTCACAGAAGAAGATTAAGTACATTCTGACAATTAACTTCTATCCTTCTCATAATAAGCAGTGAAAGATTATTTTAACTAAGTCCAGTAAATCAAAGATGTATGTATACGTAGTAAAATTGCTTCTTTCCTTTTTTACAGTTACAAAAAGACCATCTGATTCCAATGATAATCAGCCACTCCACATGATTCCCATTAGCTCTGTCCATGGAACACCTGAACAAAAGCCAAAGGAACTTGGACATGTTCCTCATTCTGCCTTTTCATTATTTTTTTCATCTAAACATCTGTTTTCCCATGTTGATGTATGAGCTCATAACTTGCAGAACAAAGACAACCCGTGCCTTCATGTAGCAGCATGTTTATGTAGGTAGCACAGGGTTTTTCTGACAATTTCTCCATATCAATTCCACCCTTTAGTCTGTTGTCCAAATCTACTGCCACATTGCAAGGAATGAGGAAGAGGCACTGAATGCTTCTTTAGTGGGGAAAGTGTTTCAACAAATAACCAGAAACTAAGGCATAATTTAATGAGGGATATTGGTTAAATATAGCTTTATAAGGAAAACATGATGGTGATTCATGAATAGCAATGCTATGACCACTATCACAGATCATGTCTATTTAGCTGCACAACACCATAGCATTTTCAAAACAAATGCAGTACTTGTGCCCTATTTTGAAGCTTTTACATTTCAGGGCCATAATCCTGTAAAAGTATTCACTTTTCACAGATCACAGGGATCTCTTGCAATACTCCGTGCTAAGTATGTGTGTGTAACAGCTCAAAAGGACCAGGGCCTCTTAAACACTGTGCTTAAGATCATCAGATCCTGTGGAATGTCTCACATATGGAAAACTATGAAAAGTTTAAGTTCTTGCAGATCAAATAAGTGAATTTAGAAAAAAAAAAGATGAAAGATAAAAAAGTTAGAGATTACAAAATAGAGTTGCTTTGGACTGTAATGTGAATTGTGCTAGTCCTGCTGGTGTTGGCTTTTCTTTGTTTACAGTATGAATGCTGTAAGCCCTCTACATATATCCAAAGTTGATATAAAGTTCGATTCAATGTTAATCATTTAAATATTTTAAAATTTTTAGCAGTTTACAGTGTTAAATTTTTTCTTGCAATAATGCACTTAATATTATTTTTAGATTAGAGTTTACATAAAAACAAATATCTTAATTTTTTCTTCCATCTTTCTCAATTACATAAGCAGATGCTGGAGTACTGAGATCAAGAAAGTGGAAGGCAGAGAGGGAGAGCAAGATGATAAACAACACAGGAGTTGTAGCAGGAGGAATTTGGGAACAAATGAGAGAATGAGTATCATTAAGGTTGGGACACTGAGGCAGTAAGAGTATGCATGTACAGATTTGTGGCTATTAACACAGAAGCACAGGATACCATGTGTAGCTCTGTGTATTCCATCAGTAATATAAACAGAGTGATTGCCAAACACTGTCAAACAATGTCAGGAGTGCAGCACCTGGCTCCAGAGAGGGGAGACAGGCTGCTGTGGGCAGGCTGCTGCAGTGACCATAGGAGGACACCAGCTCCAGCTCTGGCTCCAGACAGCTGGGGCTTAAGAAAGTTCTTGCAGACCCTGGTGGCACAGAAGTGGATTGAGTAGCAGCTAAGGGGGTTTCAGCAGATTTGGGGGGTTATTCTTGTGATTATTCATGCAAAAATTATTTTCTTACCTCAACTCACTTTAGGGAACCTGTATTTCCCATCAGGGATTTCTGGAGATGCCCATTTCCATAAAGCTTACTGTTGGAAGGCTGAAAATTTAACCATAATTACTAGCATTTCAGCCAAAAGAGATAGGCATAATTTCAAGTATTAGCTGCCATCGCCCCATCATGCTACTCATATATGTTTCCCACCCAGGAGGAAAGTTCAAATACCAGTTTTAGCTGACTCAGGTCCCATGGCAAAGACAGACATAAAGAGCAAGGGATTCTTAAATCATATTTACATAAAGCAGATGCAAAGAATTGCAGTTTGTACCTTTTTTAGCCAGGCTTTGTTCCATCTGAGATGGTAAGCACTGAGGGGTAGCATTCATGCTGTGCAGTTCCATGGGAAGGCTGGAGAGTTGGGATCCCTGTTTGCTGGACAGATGGGTTCACCTGGGGGGCAAGTGCCCGTGCTGTCACTTCTTCACTGATTCAGCACGTGGCCAGCTGCTGCCAAATTGGGCTGGAACAGCTTTCTCAAATACCTCACAAATACCTTGAGCTGTGTTTTTATGCCTTCTCTTAGGGTAGCACTGCACTGACCCTCTCTGCAACACCATAACAAACCAGGCTGAGGAACTAAAGTTAACACCTAGCTATTTGCATTATCTGCTGGTTTTCTGATAAATTGGCTTCTGGTCCCATTCCCTCTGAGAGGGCAAGGGGTATCCCATTGCAGTGGTGCTGAGTCTCTGCCAGGTCACCAGGCTACACAGAAACCCGCAGCATGCCTCACCAGGGGTAAATGTTTTGGGTATAGACTCTTAAGTCCTGAGCCATGTATATATAGCTACAGAAACTTATGAATCTGATTGTAGCAAGCTCTGCAGAAACACAGTTAGATGCTCCCCCTGCCCTAAGACATGTAAAACACAATTTGGGAGAAGACCAAATGATAAGTGGGAGAGGAAAAACATTAATTAATAGAAGCAAATATTTATGCAATAACTATAAGCAGCTAAAGGCTTAAAGATTCAAACAAGATTAAATATTGAGAAGAAACACTTTGTAAAGGTATGGATAATTTTGGAAAGATTGCTTGGAGAAAATTAGTGTTTCATGCAGTTCCATGGTTCCACAGATTTGTATCATTCCCAGCTGTTCCACAGGTTTCACATCTGAGATCCTTCTTGAAAAAGAGTGTAAAAGAGAAGCATAGTTCCTTGCAAATAATTCAGAAAAGATAAAGGGGCACCCTAAGGGGCACACAGAGAAAAGCCAACCACAGCAGAGCAGATAGCTGAAGGAAGAGTAGTGTTACAAGAAACTTAGCTATGAAGTACTTTCACAAAAAATGCAAATGCACAACTCAACAAGTTTTACAAATCTGTCTTCATGCTCTCCATTTATATTTAGGGCTGATTTAAGCTTTTATTTCAATTATAGCAGTTGTAGTACAAATTCATTCTCGTAGCTTGGTTCCAACTGCTCAATTTTGATTTATAAAAGAAAAACCACCATAGACAATGAGAAGTATCCCTCTCTGTTCTTTAAATAGCTTTCTGTTCTGTTCACTCTGAGTGCTACACAGTTATACTCACAGCCCCATTAATTAAGAACATGCTGTTATGCTCAGCACTGAGAGAAATGAAGTTACTGATAGATAAAGTTTTGAGGTACCTGTCTCCCATGAGAGCTTCCAATGAAAGGAAATGTGGGTGTCTGATGATGTAAGGGCTTTGCAGCATGGCTGAGAAAACCAACCGAATCTCTCTGTACTTTCTGGTATTCTAACAAGAGTGGTGTTCTTTCTGCAAGCACTCATCTGGTTTCAAAGTGGATTGTTCATATGTGTTGAGTTGTGAGAGGTTCCACAACTATCCTTCTGCTCTCCTTTCTCTATCCTTCCTTGCTTCTGGCAAATATTGTACATAAAGTTCCAGCAATGTGGGGATATAGGAGCTTCATGCTTTGGAGATCTCATGCCTAAATAAATGTCTGTCCTGGGTTGACTATATGATCCTTGTATCCCCAATCGTCTGTCCTGCTTATGCCGAATATTAAGTTCTATAGCTTTAAGTTAGGCCCAGAGAGACAGAGAGAGTAAGGNAAGGAAGTCTTTTCCCGAACCGGTGTGGGAAAGAGGTGGCTGGAATTGGCTTTCCTAGAGGAGACCCCCCTCAGAGGTTTCCTCCTAAAATTTGCCCTAAACTAGGACAATGTCCCAGGACATGATTAAGTTCCAACTAATTTTATATATCAGATAATATAAACAATTTTAGGTAAAGTTATGCTGATTATAATCCCACAGTGAAACTGCCAGCAGTACTAATTCACAGTTAAACCTCAATTTTTCCTCTTACAATTATTTTCCAATTTTCCCTCATGGTTTGGTCTGTATAGATGCTTAGATGTGAAATTATAAATGTGAGAGATATACCAATATTTATATCACATAAGGTATAATGTTTTGATTTAAGAAGAAAGAAAAGCCATGCCTCCTAAAGTCAAGATTCTCAGGAGAGGTTTGTTGTTTCACCTGTTGCATAAAAACATTTACGTGTCAGCCTTGCAGCACCTACAGCAATGAACAGGGCATGAGGAAAGATAAGCAGAAGTTTTTAGTCAATCATCCTTTATCTTTTTCCTCTTTTTTGTCATACTCTCCTTCCAGATGCATGAAAGGCAGCACACACAATGGTTAGTTCTTAACAAACCAAATTAAAACCCAGGCTAATCTCCTGATCCTTATCAGGACAATGACACAACAGCACAGTATGCTTAGAGGAATAAAGCATAATATTTTGTAAATATATGTACATGCTCCTGAGACAACTATTTATGACCAAGAGATATTTGCTTCCTATATGTGATAGAAATCTTTTCATGCAAAAAAATTATACTATGCAAGGCCTAAAGTACATTTACTGACACTTGGGTTCCCCATCTGACTGCACAGATAATTTAGAATTATTAAGTTCTAAAATCTAAATACTAAATTTTTCTTATTCATGTTTGAAGTCTAACAGTCCAATGTTACATACTGTAAACACTTCATGCTGTATTTCACACTGGCATGAAAGCCTGACTTTTCAAAAAGTTTTCTCGTGGACACAGTTATCCCTGTTAGTTACAAAGCATGAGGCTATACTTGCTGGTGGACACTTTCAATACCTGACCTTTGGCATACACCTCATATGAAATTCCCTTAATTCATAAACAAATTCTGAAACTCTTACCCATATTAAACAGCCTTCAACATAAATAGGTGTCATGTCACTCAAGCTTACACTAGATAACCAATGGAAAAATGGTCTTACAATCTCTTTTTGATCCTTCTGATCTATGTAATATCTTCAACAGTAGATGTGGGTAAAACTACCAACATACTAATACCATCAATAGTAATAACATCAACAAAGCATCAGCTGGCATTACTTATTTTTGCCGAGAGACTTGTTATCATAATAAAGAAATTGAAGACCTGTTTACTTTGAGGTGTTCATGAAGTATTTAAATTTATATTCACAGAACCATATTAAGCAACTAGGTAATATTTCACATTAAGAGTGAAGATGATCCCTGTCCTGACACAAGCTGATCATTGTCTAAAGAGTGTTTCACAGAAGAAAAGATAGAAACAGAATAGAGGAAATTTTCAAATAAAATACTGGAAAGAAACGGCTTCCTAAACTACCATACAAACAAAATAACACAGCCAGCAAGACAAAAAGAAACGCAAATCCCAAGTGACCAAAAAAAAAAAAAATGGAGTTACACAGCTTCTCACTACTTTCCTTTGCAGAACATTTTTAATGTGCCAAGGAAGAACAGTTTTGATCTTCTCAGCTGAACAGCTAATGAACAAAATCCTAGATGGTATAGCATCTCCTGTGTGGGAGTTTGAGAGCTTTGATTCAAAAAGTATCAAAGAAAAATAAGAATGGAAATCAAATTTCATATAATTTATAGGTAAGATGGTCTTTTGTATCATAGCTCAGATGTGGAAAATAACTCAGGCTGTGACTTTTTGCAATGATCACGCCATTTCCTACTATTTCTTTTGTCTTGTCTTTTCCCAGTTGGATCATTTTTCTTAAACAGTAGACAAATAATAACAGAATGGAGCACACTGTATTGAAATTACAGAGCTCTCCATCAGGTAGTATATTCTATGCTTCTTACACCATGAGATGAGTTTACTGTAACTTCTCTTGCTCTGTGAACTTATATAAAAGATAGAGGGAACTAATGAGTACAGTAGGATGAATGTCAGTAAAAATAGAGCAGATGTCAGGATTTACTGTAAAGCATACCACAGTTTTAAATCTACTAGAAATTGTCCAGACTTGCAAGGAGTTTCTCCTGTTAAGACTGAGAGAGGAATTCCGACTGATTAATTCACATTATAAGTGGCTATTCATGTAAGCCAGTAAAAGAAAATATTAGCACTCAAACATCATAGACACATACTCAAATGAGAACAGTTCCTGCTATTTTTGAACAGCTAGTTCCCTAATCATTATTTCACTCAAATATTTTCTTTTTTTTTTAATACTCTGTAATGAAAGACAAGCGTACTCTAGGGATTCTGTACTAACTAAATGCATAAAAAATAAGACAAACTTTAATAATGCTACCTAAGATTTTTTGAAATGTGTGTGTCTTGAGGATCAGTTCTTCAGTTTTAGCTTTTCTTGACGTACCAGGTCCCATGGCTGCAGCATTGATCAGAATTGCAGGATTGTATAGGATAAGCAATATCTGCCATCTGCTGGAAGGATATTTTCTAGCACTGATGAGGCTGGCATTGTTTGGGTAGGTGGCCAAATAGAGAGAAATTGAACTAACAGCATTCTAGAAGTTATTGAGAAATTGAAACTCAATCTGCAGTATAATAAAGACCTTCACGTGCTGGTTACTGGTGGAGAAATGAGTCATAGAAGAAATTATTTCCAGACCAACCTAATGGAACACGACAAGAATCTTGATCAAAGTCCTAATCAGTTTTTCAGTATGGTATCCCTCACTGCTACCACTGCTACTGAAGAAAACAAGAAAAAAAAAGGGGGAAGGTGTTAGTAAACCCCACTAAACCCTACTTTCTATTCAAAGCATTTAAAAAATGCAGTTTTCCTCTATCCACTCTGTAATTATTTGCCAGAAACATAGAATACAGCTGCATATTTGAACAGAAAAGGGTTTCAGTCTTCTTATTTTACACAAGAAGTAAAGCATTTAAATGAACCATGATGATAAAACATTTTAGAAAGGGAATCAAACCTAGTGTTCCTGTAATGGCATTATAGACATCGATGGCTACTGTAGCATACATACATATTGCATGCAGATAAACTTCCACAATATATATCTTCGGCATTTTGACAAAACAGTGCTATTTGTCTGTGCTGTTTAATGCCTTTGAAAGTATTCCATTAGGCTTCAAATTGACATTTCCACGATGTGAATGAATGGAGTAAAATGCTATAATTACCTGAGCTAACAGAAATTGCACATTGCTACTCTTTGGTAGCAGGAGTGCACTACCTGGTAAATACATTAGTGCGCTGTAGTAGGACTTGTAGCACTATTATGACAATTATCCATCACTTGTGAACCCACTTCCCTCTTATCAGCTGCATATAATTTTGCCATACATGAATAGCTCAGTCTGGAATTTTCCATGCTGGATGTTTGCCTCTGGACAATTTTATAGAAAACTTCAGTCAAAAGCTTTCAGATGTTTCTGAAAACACAATTAAGGGGAAAAAAAACAAACTCATGTTGTTTTGACCATGTTAAAATATTCTGGCAGCCTTTTCTTTGAATAGCTATAGTACATTCATCCTTCAGTACAGGGACTTCCTGTTTGCAAGGTGGGTGGCCTATTTATCAAAGGTAAGCTTCTTGCTATCCTCACAAAATTTTATTAAAGTCTGTTCATGTTATAAACCTTGAAGCCTTTGCATGACATATTTTCAGTAGAGACCCCAGTACATCCACCCACTCCAGCCTTATTTCCCCAACTTTCAGGCTCCAAGCTCATATCACAGCTGGCTGGTCCGGGCCTGTGATCTGAGAAGAGAAAACACTTTCAACAGTCCCAACACTGAGTCCTGGTGGTATGGGACAGAAAAAAAGGGAACTGGCCAGAATAGAAATGCTGTGGTAATTGTGGGTGGTATGGTGCAGAGTGGTGTGCTGTGCTGTGCTGTGCTGTGCTGTGCTGTGCTGTGCTGTGTGGTGGTGCAGAAGGTGCAGCATGAGAGAGGAAGGCTTGGATGGGTTGCCAAGGTGCTGAGAGCAGTGGGATTGGAACTCTCAAGAGAAAAGAAAAGGTTGCTGTGGTTACCTTAGAACTAGTTCAAGATGAGATTGAGATGAAGATCTAGAGGAGTGTGAGAGTGAGCAAATAGGTTGGCAGGAAGGAGATATGAAAGAGAGATGGATAAAATTAGTGATCAGATACAGTGGAAATAGTTGGAAATGTCAAGGAAAAGACACCAACAAGTAGCCAAGAGCAGATGACAAGTCTAAAGGAGAAGATTGGAAAAATCATTGAGAATGGGGAGGCTGAGGAAGAAAGACCAGATGAAGATTTAAGAGAGAAGTATGGGTAAAACAAGCATGAAAACATAAGCTGAGGAATGAAAGGGGGCCAGTCAAGGAGACAGAGTGGGAGTGGAGCTGGGATTTAGTTGGATCAGAGATTAGTACTGGCTTGAGAAGTCAGTCAGACTGAGTATTCTCAGCCATCATTTATTTCAAGAGTCCTTGGTCAATATGGGACATGTGCCTCAGTAGACTTTTTAAGGCATGGGCTGTAGGCTGGATATTCCCAAGTGATGTCATTACACATTATCTTTTCCTCCTGTTTCATTCACTCATCTGCTCTGATGATGCATTTACTACTAGCGTAGTAAACAAAATTGGTTCTTTGCTGGTCAAACTGTTCTTTTAACAGAGGTGAATGAAGAATTTAATTCAGTAAACATACCACCTATCAAAGACAGTCTGTTTTTAACTTGGTTATATCCAAGTATATCCACAGCCCTTAGGAAGGCTGTGCATGTGTGTGTAAGCATGCATTTCTCTTAGGTTACCTTTCCTTCACAGAGTGGGAGAGAGGTATGAAGGAGGAGACAGTGATCTACCATCTCAAACTCTTGTAGAAGTGCCACTCTCATTCTTGCATGCTGCTTCAAAAATGAACCTCAAGTATTTTCATGTTTCTTCTGGTATGAAGAGAGCTGAAAAGTATAAACTCACATTTAGAGATCCAGCACGTTGAGAACCACAGGCTGGAGAGGACAAGATGCATGGGCAGAGCTGTGGGCAGCTGGCACTGAGCACAGGCTGACTGGAAGTTGCTGCATTTCGTGCACTGGGTAATATGAAGATCTCACTCAGTCCCTGGCCATACACTTACTTTGTTGAGAAACCAAATCCCAAGAGTTCCCCCCCAGTTTACTCATAATTTTTGAAGACTGCATTGGTCTCAGGGGCGCTCTACTGATAGACCATGAGTAATTAATTATTTTTGGATTTTCATAACCATAGTTAGAATATCAGTCATTTTGTGACTTCAGCAATAGAGAGATGTCATTTTCTCATGCAACTGAGGAATGGAGAGAAAGTAATGCAGACACCCTGCTTAATGTCCCTATCCACTAAAGATTGTAGTGAAAATGCTCATCTCCATAAGAATAAGAGGAAAAATGCACATGAGATTAAAGGAAACTTAGTCATATGTGTAACATTACGGATGAGTGGATTTAGAATAGATAGGTATCCATTGCTCCCTAAAAAGCTGCATATAAAATATGTAATGTCCTCTAAAATGTATGTTTTGCCAAAAAAAAAAAAGATTTCAAATATTTCGAATACTTAAAATATTTAAAATATTTGCATCTAGAGTATAATTTGTGTACTTTTAAGAGAGCCTTACTACCACAACTGATCTTTAGTCTCTTTACCCTGGATTCAGAGCAAATATGAAAGAACAACCCATGTTATTCAGTGACAGAGAAGGGAGTCTTTTAAACTATGTGGGTTATGTGTGTACTTAAAGGCTTCCATTGCTCTCTGGTGGCAAAGGTTCCCGGGCATCAAACCTTTCCCAAGTGGTCAAAAACAGAGTTTTTAAAATCTCCTTTAAGTTCTAAACTATTTTCTTTCTTCTTTCTCAGTCCAACCATGCCAGTTCCTGTCTTGGGTTCATGTGAGTGCAGAGTCCTGGGGTATTGCTGCCCAGTACCCAGAAAAAGCTGTGCTGTGCAATAGCAGCTCTGTCTTATGTGCTGTACCTAATTAGTGCCAGGAAGAACAAACACAGAAAGAAAAAAATGACATCTTGAAACTATTCTTACTATTCTATTTTTTTGTAAGATCAAAACATTATTTCACTCTCCTGGATTTGTATCAGGAAAACAAACCAAATCACACAAGTACACTTCAAATGTGGGGTGATGTGTATTTATTCCCCATGGACAAAATTTCTCTCCCCATCTCTTAGCTGGCAACACTTAGGCAGAGCTAAAAAAAAACCTTTTGAGACTCACTTGGAACTTGCTGCTGCCTCTCTGTAGCCCAGTTTCTGGATGTTTGAGCTTAAATTCACAGGCACATGCCATATTGAGTTCAGGGGGATCATTTGTGACATTTTTCTTCTTGGTATGATTTCATGGTTTTGGCAAGTCTTTATGCCTCTCTCTCCATTAAGAAGCATTTTAATTCCTCGGTCTCTGGGTAGTTCATCTCTGGTTTAAACTCCTCCCACTTGTTACAATAAGGCCAAATTTTCAAAGCCACTAAAGTGCTAAAGTTGGGAGAGAGGCACAAAAGGGGTAAGGGCATGACAACATTCCTTATGGAAGAGGGCACTGAGTACCTGTGTACAGAACTGACTGCATGTATACAGGATTCAAGATTTCTGTGTGTTGTGCCTGGGACCAAGGATAACATGACCAAGAATTATATGCTCAATAAATATTTCTGAACCAAGTAGAGGGGGTAGGAGACACCTACCAAGATTCCTCATAAAGGAAGTACAGTCTCATGGACAGAAACTGCCTTTTTTTCTGTTTGTACACTACACATATTATTTGTTTCTCAAGGAAACTCAATGAACAATACCTAAAAAAAGCAGTTGAAGAACTTAGACAATCCAAAGTTCATGTAAGTAGTTAAATTGTAGCCCACTTTTTGCTCCTTTTTAGATTCTGCACCTGCAAGGAATGTTCATCAACACCTAATGTTCAAGATGTGCAAGTCTAAAGTGAATTTTATCTAAAGACAACCTGAATAGAAAAGACTACATTTTCAATGCTGTCAGATTGTTAGTACAGAGTAAAAATGCAAATGTCATCAGCACATTCCTCAGAAAACAAAAAGAAGTGTGAAGTCCTGCTATTCTTTTCAGTGGCTTCTGACTGAGGGGATTAATGGAAGGAAGGCATGGTGAACTACACCAATCCAACACTTTGTCTTTTTTCTCTGGGTGCTCCTCACTTGGTTTTTTTTACTTGACTCCACAGTGCAAAGCTTTCTAGGTGATCCACATAATTTTTCAATGATGGATAAAGCTGCTGACAGTCTTACAGCAAAAAAAATGCATTAAATGGATGCAAGTTTGGAAATCTTATTTTCTAATGCTTTGTTGCAACGTCTTAACAACCACATCCAGTGTTCCTAATCAGTTACTTCTTGTTAAAATGACACTTAAATTATTAGGAAGCCTGATAATAAAAGGAAGTAAGCCATTTTTCGTGTCATTATTACTCTTAATGCAACTCTCACTTTTCCCTTACACCCTAGTATATTGATACCATGGCTGGTGAAGGGTGCACAAGGGATCAGATCAAAGTTTTCTTCTTAAGCCATCCCAAATGATTTTCCAACACTGCAAGTCTCTGACTACTCTTCATTCTCCTGATCTGTCCTTTTCTAGCACCACAGCATCTTCTCCCCTCTCCTGAGAATTAAACTGCTCTAGTGCTCTACTTCTTCAGAAGATACTTCCAAAAGCTGCATTTCCGCTGTAATTTTATTGAGGCTTGGATAGTTATCAGTCTAGACAGAGAATTTAATCAGGATGGAAATGTGCCAAGTAGTCCCTAGCAGCCAAGACTGGTATGAGATCTCTAAGGAAAAGCCAAAAATTTTTTTTCCTTATTTCAGGGTGTCATTCTTCTCTAAACCACATAGCAGATGGAGCCTCTTTCTACCTTTTCTCAGCCAGCCTGATCCATTCAATGTTTGGGTCCTTACAACAGCAACAAAAAGCAATATTGCAGAGGTGTCCCAAGGGACACATAAAGGGGATGCCAGTGTACCTAACCCCACCATAAAAATGGAAATGATGCATCAAAAAAGGTATTGACCTGCCCTGAACAGATTGCACTCCATTAAAAGTATAGAAATTTGACAGAAAATAAACCCTTTGTGTTCCAGCTGGTCCTCAGAGATCAGGGAGGCTGGATGTTGCTGAGTTTAATTTCTGATTACAACCATTCAGTACTCTTAATTCTAGTCATGTTCAATAAGAACTTTGATGAGCACAGGCTCACAAGTACTGCAATTTCAACAGTATGAGTCTGATCGTGTTCAATATGAATGTGTGCGAGTACAGATTCAGGAATAGTGTGATTTACCATTGTGATTGTAGAGCTCTGGCCAAGTACAGTAAGAACTTACTCGATCCAGAGTCACAAATAATATCGTTTATTAAAGAAATAGACAACAGGTTCTGGATTGACAGTGGTAAATGCACTAACTGTAGAAAGCTAATATGTGTAGTGACCAAACATATGGTAACGGAGATCAATTATAAATATGTGTGTGTATATATATATATGTAAATAAATATTCCTGGGACTGCTCCAATACAGTTTCTCACTGAAAGGCTTCCCTTTGGGAAGGAGGAGAGACACAGTCCATTGACTGATCCCAAACAAACAGAGGTGTTTTCCCCCCCCTTATATTTTTTTCTGCCCCAACCCCCCCTTCTTTTATACAATATTTTTTAGCCCATCCCAAAAGGAGGGAACAATTGCATGTTACAGGTGGGGATTGGTGACTGTGACAACATATGTAAGGCATGTTCTCTTTTCACTTGCATTCTCAGCAGAGTGAAAGTTAATAAGCAAACAGGGCTCCATGACACTCTTGGCTACTTTCACTCAGAATTCATAGTTGATACAAAGAGTAAAATAAACATTTTGGTTCTCCTCCACCTCTGAAAGAAGCAGTAAAGGCTGTCTGACATTCACCCGAGAGTCCTTCCATGTATACTTATCTCCTTAGAGGACCAGATTTGTAGCAAGCCTTGTTTTGCACGGTGAAAGGGGGAGTGAAGCCAGTGGCTGCTCTGGAGGCATGGGTGCTCTTCTATGCTTCACTAGAACAACACTGGGCAGTGAGGCCCCCACTTTGCTCTAAATATCATTCAGTTGTTAGGCCTTTCTTGAGCCAGGTGCAAGGTAAGCAAGAGGCTCAGCCCATGTTTTTCCCAACCAGCCTCATCAATTCTTCACCAGCTTAAGGCAACTCTGTAGCAACTCTGACAATTTATGACAACACAGACAGGATAAAAGCTAGATGTAACACGCACATGGAGTAACTTTAGTAAAGGCTAGAAAACTTTTAAACTATGTTATATTGGTTTTTATTCAGTTCTATTATATACTATAGCATTTTATCTTTAATAACAAGAAGTCAACAAGAATTAATTATAGGGGCTATGGAATTAGAAAAGGGTAAGAGAGCAGGCATAACTCTGGAATGAAAAGCATGGCAGGGTCATAGGGAACTGAAAGGTTTAGGAAGAAGGTAAGTCAGAGGACAAACAGATGAGGTTGCAGAAATGGCAGTAAAAGAAACAGGGCCAACAAGAAAGGAAAAACTCGTAACACTCACTCTGGAGCATGAAGTGTTATTTGTGCCCTGTAGAATAAATGAACCATCTATTAGCCTTTTAAAAAAAATCTCCTCTCTTCATTACTGTTCAAATGATACTGCAAGAAATGCAGTATTTCAGGATTTACCAGAGGAAACTTCGAGAAAAATGGTCACCATAAATAGAACTACTCTAAAAATATAGGAATTGAATGTAACTGTTGAATGCACTTTGGCACCTGCGTAATTGTATCACCTTGGATTTTAATAGGAGTCCGTTGTCTTGAAAAGAAATGTTATTTCTTCCCTAATGCACACAGAGTTCTGATGTACTGAAAATATTTTCTTACTACTTTTGAGTAGAATTCTGCAAAGAATACCCTACACTCCATGACAGGATTTGAGAATATGATTTTAATACAGGAAACAGAATGACTATTTTAGACACAGTAAAAATGGAGAAGGAATTGTTGAATAGTCTCCATAAATGACACATAATAAACCTAGTTATCATAAAGGTTAGTCCTTAGATTAGAATATTGTTCTTTATTTTTTTTACTTCAAAGGGACTTTACAAATAGAATGGAAAAAAAGAAGTCAAGGGGATGAGCAGAATTTTCTTAAGGTCAAAGGCCATAGTCCAGTAAGATGTTCTGATGGCACAGAGGCAGCACAGCTGCAGGCAGAAAGTTGGGATGCTGCTCAGAAATTCAGTGTGCAGCCATCAGTAACTGCCAGTGATCCCACTGGTTCACGATCATGGAAACTCCTTGAAAAATATGTGGAATTCAGCACCTGGGACTTTTTAGGTCTTCATTTTTTTTAATGAAACATGCCTGTTCACCTTTTGGAAGCTGTAAAATGTTTATTAAAGCTCAACACACAGTAAAATCAATTAATAGTGGATATGGTAAAATGGAACTAAAGAGAAGTGTTTATGAATTTGGGTCAAACTGATGACTAGCAGTTTTAGTTGGAAGACGGTGGAAAATCCATATAGATTGAAACAGTTAAAATTTCTTCGCAATAAAATATTTCTGTTCAGAAATGTCAAAAGCTCAAAATTAAAAATTTCTGTTTCAAAATAACATTTCCTCCCTTTAAATATAGCTAATACAAGAAAAAGACTAAGCAAAAGACATAATTCTAAAAGAAATGGGGGGAAAAGCATGTTTCACATTTTCTTTGGCCAGAATTTGTTTTGCCTTTTCAGAATGGAATTCTTGTTTTTGTCCAGGTTTAGCTTTCAGTCCCAAGTATCTGTTTAGTTCTGAGTTTTCTTTTTATTTACTTTTTTGTTGTTGTTGTTGTTTACACACTGATTTCAGGCTGCAAAAGTCACTGTTTTCTCAATATTTTTCAATACTTACAGAGCTGAAGCATATGCCTGAGAAGAAGATGCAGTTTTGGTTAGCCTGGAAAAGAGAAGGCTAAGAGGAAATTAATTACCTTCTTCAGCTAAATAAAGAAGAGTTGTAGAGAAAACAGCCATAGACTCTTTTCAGATGGGCACAGCAAAAAGAAAAGAGGCTGCAAGCCACATCACAGGACATTCCAGCTGGAAATAAAGATAATATTTTTCACAAGAGTGTGGCCAAGCACTGGCACGTGAAACTAGAGAACCTGAAGAATATCCATTCTTGGAGACTTTCAAAACCTGATTGGGCAAGGCTGAGCACCCCAATCAAACTTCAGAATTAGCCCTACTTCTTTCAGGGGGTGGGAATACATGGGTCACTCCAATTTAATTTACTCTGTATTTCTAAGTGTGAATATTTTGCATTTGGGTTAGATCAAAACAATATACAGAATGATAAAGTAACAGCTACATGGCTACCAAAAAGCACTGGTCTGGCAGCTAACGCACACCTTTCATAGAAATCCAAGCAGTATTTCTACTTTAGATTTTCAGGCTGAGCTTGGCCAAAGTCAAGGAGAAAATTTGCATCCTGAGCTTGGTTTGGACCACAGCAGCTAACTTTCCAACCAAAACTCAGGCAGCATGCTCAGGATATTTTACATTAAGCACTGTTGATGCGGTTTGGCTTTCTTAGACCTACATAATCCTCATGCGTTGAAATAGCTTCACAGATCCTTACAGTGCACAACAACTATTTCAACCCTCAATCTCATTCTATAAAAACTTCTCTCTGGCAAGCTGCAACACAGCCCTCACACTGTGTCCGACAGCTTGACCTAAGAAAAAGCCTACAAAAAATAGCACTTATCTCTCAGGGTCGTAGGAACATCACGTGGTACCCAAATGAAGCCCAGAGGCACAACCTATGCAGTACAGACACAGTTCATCAGTTCAAGCAGTGTGGGTGTGAGCCAGAGCGTGCCAGACCAGGGTCAGGAATCGAAACAATCCCTGGGATTGTTTTATTGAGCACCATCGACACATACACTACAGAAACTGCAGTCTTTCAGAGAGTCAGGTTTCAGTTAGTTTCAAATGAGACTGAGGTTTTTACTCTGTATGGGAATAATGTCATTCCGAAGTAGATTTTAAAACCAGGAAAACTTTTTTCTATTTGATTTTCTAAAAAGCCTTATTTGTGTGTAAATTTTTCAATTAAGAATACTTAAGAATGCCAAACCAACTACCCAAAAGTTTGCAAATACCATCTCTAGGACTGACGTTTCAGACTGAATTCATATATGTTCTATGTATCATTCAAAGTTTCATGATTGACTGGTGGGGTTTTTTTCTCCTCCCATGGGACTACACGGTAATTGGATTGCTAATAAATGAGAGGGATGATTTAAAGTTAACTCAGTGCCATTTCTATGAAGAGCAACCATCTCTTGATTAAAATGCTGTATTAGGAAAACTGTCTCACCTATTAAAAAAAAAAAGCTGTGAAAACTCTCCAAAGACACATATTACAGGAGATATTTAATGTACAGTTAATACACTTTCATACAACAAATTATATGAGCTAATATGCCTATAATTTGATGTTTGCTTTCCATTAATTCAAGGAGGTTTTTTTCAGATGGGTTGCAAGTCTTTGCATATTTATTTTTCTCAGTGTTTAGGACTGATAGAAATGTGAATGTCAATAGTCTGCCAAAGTGTTCTTCACCTCCCAAGGCACTAAGCTCTATCAGTCATAATGACAATTTAGCTTTGATGACTAAACACTACTTATGTCAAAGGTTTAATGAGAACAGACTTATCCATCGTACAGGGAATTAAGTTAAGTGTTTTTATCAGAATGTTTCTATATTTGAATTATATGGCTATTCACAAGAATGTGAGCCATAATGAAAAATAATGTAAAATTGAGAAAGACTTTGAAGAACACATTACTCCTCAACAGTGAATTCTGACTTAGGATTCTGTCTCAGTTCAAAAAGCTGATCATGTCAACAGGAAAAAAAAAATAAGGTGAGCTTTGAAGGTCAGAGAGGGACATGGGTTACTCATGTAACTGAACTCTTCCCTTAGGAAAGAAATCCTTCCAGAAGCACTGCATCAGAAAAACTGTAACTGCTCAAAGCCTTGCTGAAATCATTGACCACTCTGAGAAGGCCACTGAGTGTTAGTCCAGGTCTGGCAGCTATGTTCCAGGTGAACAAGCTCTCTGGGGACAATATGTTTTTGCAACATGCACCTTCCTTCAGCAACCCTCTTCAAGCGTCTCTCCTAACTGAGCTCTGTGCTTTGTCTCTCTCCCAGCCCCAAATCTATGTGTTCATGGGAACTTTGCCCCAACTACCCCAAACACAGTGTTGGCTGAGACTTCAAATTCCTAGCTATGACTCAGATAAACATGGCCTCATGTAAACTGAAGCACAGCTGTCTTGGGGTGATTTTATGATGATTAGTCTATTCCCTGAGCGCCTGCTTTATGCCCAAAATGGTTGCTGTAGCTTTAAGGTGGGTCTGGGGGGATAGGGGAGCCTTAGGGTTCTTCGGTGGGCTCTTCCAAAGCCTCACCCCCAGGCATCCGGCGTGCCGTGCGCTCTGGGTTTTTGCTTGGCTAGCTTGGGTTTTTTTGATAGCCCAGACAGAACGGTNAACTTGTCTCTAAACCAAGACAACAGCACAAGATTTCAGGACAGAATTCTTCTGACACTGCACTGTTCCCTTCAGCAGCTTCTTTCCAGGCTTAACTGGACTAAACTGGAGCTTCTACTCTTTGTGTCTCTTCCAACTCTTATCCCAAACCTAAGTATCAGGTGAGGTCTAGCTCAACATTCTCAAGCCATAGTGCAGGTGAACGTGTCCTCAGGGAACAATTACTTTTGCGTCCATCCCTTCCTTTGGCAATCCCTTTTCAATCTTTGACCAAATGAAGAGCTAGGCTTTCTCTCTTTTCCCAAAGCTGAACATAACCAGATCCCTAATCATAGGTTCAGGCTGAGACTTTGCCCTAAGCCCATAAGCATCAACCAGATGAGAAACTTCTCTGAGAATAATTCTTTCCGGCCCCACTCCAAATGGGGATTCAAACTTGGCCTANCCAGCGGGAAAGGCGAGGAGCCACTCTGTTTGAGCCCCACATCTGGGAAAAAAGCCGAGGTGGCGACAGAAAGCTCACCTGCTTCATCTGCTGTGAAGAGGGGACCGATGTCAGAGACTCACCAAGTTTCACATCCGTTTGCCTGAACTACTGCTTGGATCTGCTGGGGGGGTTTTTTATTTGGTTTTTTTCCCTGAAAACCCATGCCATTTTCTCCCCACCACGTGGCAAGCTGCTGTTGGGTTTTTTTTCTTTCCCTGGCATTTTGTGTTTTAATTCCAGCGGG
>VZTZ01046622.1:207356-328609 GCA_013400955.1 Drymodes brunneopygia
TGACGAGGCGGTCGGCGCGCCCCTGACGGCCGGCGGGGGCCAGGGCAAGGCGGCGGGCCTGGGCCCCGGGCAGCTGAACCTCAAAGGCGATGAGCAGAAGAAGCGAAACAGGAAGAAGATGCCGGAGAAAGCAGCGCGGGTGAGAGGGGTGTGAGGGCCGGGAGGGCAGCGGGGATGGAAGGCTTACTGACAGCGGCGGGACGGGACGGGCAGTGGCACCCAGGCGGGGTCCCAGGCGGAAGGCGAGGGGGGCGCGTCTGGCGAGCGGCCCCGAGCGCGGTTGCCGCTCCCTCGGCCCTGTCGCCGGTGGCAAGGATGTGGGTGCCGTAGATCTCCAGAGCCGCCGTGCGATATTTGCCTGTGGAAGGAAGGGGGCGGGGGTGGGGGGTTCTGACTGGTCTGTAGCCGTCTCGTGTCGTCTGGTTTATTTGGTTGCTTTAAAAACCTGGAGGACTAGCGTTGCCACGAGTAAACTATATGTTCATAGTCCTGGGTGATGAGGAAAAGGCTCGTTTTTTGGAAGCATTTTATTGTAAACAAAAAGTATATGAAAGCAGCTATTACTATTATTATTCATTGAATGCTTGCAGGGTTAGCCACCAGCGGTGGTGACCTTAACACGGCTTAGAATTTCGAGCCTGGAGTTGTGGCCTAGGCAAGTAAAGACTATTGGAAGCAGCATTCTAAGCCCTATAAATGTTGTGATGATTCAAACTTGAGTAAGCTTTTTGCTTTATATTTTCAGGAGAACATGTTGGTATCAATGTTGCTGTGAGCTTGCCTCATTAGGAACATGTCTGATTTCGTTGTTACAGTAAGGATCATCTCCTTTAATAAGGAAATCTGTGTCTTAGCAGCCCCTTAAAAAGAGATTATTCCTGTAATTTATATTTTTTTTAAATCTTCGATATGTGGTGTGAGAACTTCCCATCTTTGATAGTATGTGTCCACTTAAGAGAAAATTAGTGGAATGCAGAATTGTCAACTGTCCTTTTAAAGCTTACAGTTGTCACAGTTTTGGGGCTTGAAGGGATTGCTTCTATAGCTTTTATATTGTTAGGATGTTTGTAATCCTATTTATGTCCAAATGGATTATAGGAATGAAAGTGTAGCAGATGTCCCCTGCCTATTACAACTGTGTCGTATAATTATATATTGTCGTATCATATATGTCATATATATATGTCGTATAATATTATATATTATATGCTCTATAAAATCTGAATTGTTTCCCCTAATGATGAGGGAAAGAGAGGCTGTGGGTTTGTATCTTCATTTGAGTCCGTGGCAGCATTAAGATTTGGTAAGTTTGGGAAACTTTTTTATGAGAAGGTAAGGCTAGAACACCTTAAACAGAAAGAAAAAGTCTGTATATGCCACAAACCTGTCCTTGAACATTTAACTACTGAAGTTGTTTCTCAAAGTTGCAAGAGACTGAATGCTGAGCACCAAGAAGAGGAAACATGATTCAGAATCTTTCCAGTGTAGCTAAGTTCTCCATTTTGGAGAAGGCATGCTAAAGATGTAATTCTTTTGCCATCTTGAGAAGCAGATAACTTTGATGTTAAATAAATATGTTATGCTTTCTTGACAGCAAATACTAATCCTAGAAATTAAATCGATTTTTCTTGATTTATTTAGTTGAAACTCCAGTATGAAAACAAATCATGAACTCTTGCAAGTCATTGCCTAATACATTAAAAAATGCCTCCACAGAAGACAGAGTGAATAGGTATTCAGTGTTAACTTGGCAATGCTTTGTAGTGTAGGGCTTCGTAAAAGCAAACTTTAGTAATTTTATGTAAAACTTAACTAACTGACATTTTTGGTGAACATAAACAATTGTACTCTATTGAGCTTGGTTTACATAGGCATAGAATAAAATCAAGGTAATGTAAGAGCAAATCTTTTTGTAGTCAAAAGAGCAAAGTGGTTTTTAAGCTGTCATTCTGTATTGTTAAGGTTTTAAAAGTTATTTTTATAGTACTTTGTATTCATTATTTCCATAGTGAGATGAAAAAGATCCTACGTTCCTCCAAAAGGAAATGCACAAACTGAATCATTAACTGTAGTGCAAATAAGTTTATACCAGTGACAAAATTTAATAGGCCTGCCTTGTGTTCATTTTCCAAGATAAGTGTTGAGAGACCAGTATCAGCATGTCCCAGTGTTTTCTGACTTTCATGTGAAAGATTCTCAAAATAACATCAGAAACTTAAAGATGCAACAAAAATTCTTACTGATTGCTGCCTGGTCATTTTCATCTCGTGGTTTGTGTGCGGTGATGCTAATACTGAGGGCTGGGAGGGGAGAAGAGTAAGCCTATTACGAGTAGATTTACTACAGGGCTTGCTGTGCCAGGGTCTAGATTTCCATTGCGAGCGTTTCAGAAGGCTTAGAGCAACTGGTCTGTGGCTTTAAGAGCATGCTGCAGATGTCTAATTAAAAGCTGTAGGGTTACTTTAATACAGAATTACTGAGCTCACAGTGTGGCAGGTGATGTGTAACACTCATCAGTCAAGATCAGAAATGTTCTTCACTGTAGCTTTTCTGAGGAAGAGTATTAATTGCTTTTTTCCTTGCATGTGGCTTTATTCAGTACCTGTATAAACAGGGTACAAATTAAACTCATGTTCTTAGTAAAATAGGTTTCTTTGAGTAGCACTGCATTGACTGGATACAGTAGTACCTATACTGTTTATTTACTTGCTGTGAACAGATTGAGAAAAAAGGAGCTGAAACTGTTTAGCATTCATTAACATTATAGTTTACAGAGCCAGTTCTGGCTTTCTCAGGCTGCTTAGAGCAAGGTATCATGGTGTCTTTACATCAGATTCTGTTAAGTGAACCTGAAGCTGCTTTTTTCTTTTTTTGTTTTTATTTTAACTCCTGGAAGAGGCAGAGTTCTTTGGCCCCATTAAGATTTTTTTTTTCCTGTCCATAAAACTTGATATTTAATTTTGATTCCTTCCCCTTCTGAATAATTACTGTGCCTCTCTCTCCTACTTCAGCAGAAAAAGGTGAAGCTGTTCTTACATGGTTTCTGTGCAATCTGCCATACACCACAGAAACTTGACAGTAGCCATCTTCTGTGCTCTGCTACCACTTTAGGAAGCCATTCGCACCGTCTGTTTGTAGATGTGGAAAATACCAAATTGACTGTGCACTTCCTATTGTTTGTCATACACCTGGAGAATAAGTGCTACACACTCTAGAAGAAGTATTTGCATTCAATTGAGGAAGTTTCGTATTTCGGCTATGGCTGCTCAGTGCATATTTGCACTTAGATTGTGTAAAGACTTCATACTTTCAGCTGATACTCGTGTGTTGGTTTGTGTATATGTTAGTGGTCAAATGGCAAAAGTAGGTCTGTAGGATTTTTCAGGCCTCATGGAGAAAATTGCTTAATTTCTTTCTGAAGAGAAGCTTACAGAAAACCTTGGTAAACAGATTCTTTCATTGGCCAAAGATATTCTAAGCAGAGTTATCTTTATAATGTGTAACTGAGGACTTTGGCTAATACAGCATTGTAAGATTGATGTGATAGCAATTTCATTAATACTGTTTGAAGTGTGAAACTGAGTTACCCTTTGCACTACCATGTTTAAAGAGTACTTTTCATTTTGACAATCTAAGCAAAACCTTTTCTACGTTTGGTGTATCTTAACATGCTCATATGAATGTGGGAAAAGGTTTATTTAAGTATTGGAATTTGAAGATCCTCAGGCAAGAAAAGCATTCAGTAATCAGTACTATTACTGACAGCACTACTTCTACCTTGTTGCGTCATGCCTGGCAGCTTTAAGATGAGAGTAAAAAAGATGGTAAATAATAAATTGCACAATTTTGAATTAATTAATTTTGTCAGTGGATGTTTAATATATTACCCATAAAGTTTTAAATGTTGGGCTGTATTGTCTTTTTAAAATGAAACATTTCTGGATACTGTAGAAAAACTTTTCTTTCCCGCTTCTGTTGCTTTCTTTGGTATATCCAAAAATGGTCACATGGATTTTGGTTAAAATTCTGTGATTCATCTGTGGGCAGAAGATAAATGTGAAAAGCTTCCACTGAAAAGAAGGGTGTTACAATTAAGGGATGCATTTCTCCCTGGATGTATCAAAGTGCAAGTTTTCAAACATATTTCTAAAGGTTGTTGTTTACATGATCAGATGATCAGGCAGCATTTTGAACAGTCATGTGGATGAATTTTTCCAGAGGGTTTTTAATGGATATGAATTAGTTTATTATTTCAGAGAAACAGCTGAAGTTTTTTTTTAATTAAATATTAAAACCTCTATTTATTGAATAGTTGGGAGGTATTGAGAAAGTAGTTTTCAATTTAAGGTATATATGCAATAGCTAAGAAGCAAAGCAAGGTACAGAATTTAAAAAGTTAGTTGGCTGCAAACTTTTTTGATACACATCCAATACTAGATGCATCAAGTGTGTTACCTAACTCTACTGCTAAACAGGCTCTGGATAACATAGGCATGAGAATTGAGTTTTGGCAATGAGTTATTTTCAAAACAAAGTACCGTTCTTGGGACCCCTGTGGAATATACCAGTATGATGGACTTTGTTGAGAAGAACCTTTAGAGAGAGTTTGTAGACACAGACTTGTAAAATACACTTCATTTTCAGAATGCTAAGGGAAATGTACTGCATATTAGATATGAGAAGTCTAGTTTAAAGCTGGTTGTTGCAGAAGAGGGGTTAGGTGACCTGATCTTTCAATTTCTATTTATAGTTACTTTGAAGAACTTGGCAGGCTTGCTAACTAGAGTAAGCAATACTATGTTATGCACTGGTGAAATCATGCCAAAGGTGGTTTGTCAGCATAATGCAATGTGGCAAGACTTAAATGCCTGTAACAGTTAAACTGAGGATCAGATAGAATATTTGAAGGACTAGGCCACACTAAGTTGTGATATGGCTTTTTTACTTGAAAGCACTTGGGTTTGTGTGATGCAGTTAAAATAGCTTTTGGGTTTTTAATAACCCAAAAAACAACTAAAGGTAATAGAGCTTGAAATTTAGTTTGAAAGAATTGCAGGAATTAAAGCAACTTTGAAGTAGCTATTTATGCTTATTTAGTTTTCAGTCATTAATTTATCTGAGTCTGAATGTGAACCAGTGACATTTGTGTGGACTCTATCAGTTACTTTTCTTAACAACTGTTTTTCACTCAGTGAAATAAATGACAGTAGTATAATATATGTATATTTTCATCTTTTCTGTAGTTAAGCAGAGTAACTGCAGTCATAACTTTTTGTTAAAAGTAAATGACTTTTCAATTACCACATTTTTGTATGGGGAATATATAGGCTTAGGTGTATGTGTTTGCTGTCAAAGGTAATGTAAAGACTCATTTAATGATTGACCTGAGTTTTAATTTTTTATGTTGAATAATACATGCTAATTTTCTTTCCTTAATTGTGTGAGGGGGAAATGGTAGACTAATTTAATGCCTGTAATCAAGTCTGTCTGAAAAGAACAATGGGATATTGTGCTTAGTCATGCTTCATGTTTGATTTCTAATTTTTGTTCTCCTATGAAATTTAACCTCTGAAGGAAGTGAGCTGGGAGGGATATACATAGATAGAAATTGCAGATGTTTGGTCAATGTAGAAATTACTTTTAAAACTAGTCCTGTTGCTGAACTGCTACGAAGTGGTAATTGTGTTAATTTAGGTAATTTATGACATGTACAACTGTAGTTGTTGTGAATCAGTTTTCAGAACAGCTACAGGTAACCTTAAAAGCTGGTAAACTTCAGAAATTTACCTTTTGTTATGCAGTTCCTGGATTGAATAGGAGTGGGATGAAGGGAGAAGACCTGTTCTTTCCTTTTGCATTTCTGTGTATGGTAAATACGGAATTGCAGTAGATCCTTTGAACACCAATCCACAATTTGGTCTGCTCTATTCAATAATCTTGCAAGCATTTTTCCATCAACAAGTAATTGTGTTTCAGTAATAGTGTAATTTGAGCTTTGATTCATCTGTTTTCACTATTTTTTTTTTTATGCTTGTTGTTAAACAGCCTAATGGACGGTCTTTCCTTGATGTATCTGAAGATGAAGTAATACAAACTGTCCGTAAAGACAATATAAAGCAGCCTGTGGACACAGAAAAGAAGAATGAAAAGGTCAGTTATGGATACAAAGCAACAATGTTGAAGTTTGATGTATGTTATTTCAATATGTAATAACCCTATTTGTGAGTTGAAATCCTGTTACATATAGGAGTGAAGAGGCACTAATCTAATTTAGAGTTGGAAAGAGCTAAAGGTATATTTTCTTAACTTCTGAGACAAGCCTTATCACAGAATGTTTGTCAGGCAGACCCCACTCCCAGCTCCCCACTAAACACTGGTATCTCTGTTCATCGTGTGACAGTGTTAAGCCTACAGAAATAAAGTTTGTTTCATCTTTGATGGCTTCTACGGGGATGCAGCATAATGATAGTATTGTTAAGTGCCTTGTAAATGGTCTACGAATTGGGGGACTACAATTCAAACGATTAAGACCATGTGCCTTCTTATTTCTTTTGCCAGATGTATCCATTAGTAGTTAGAGTTCTTGATTTTTGATGATAAATGTGAGCTTTGAAGTCTGCTGTGAGCTTATGTTATGTAAATTAAATAGCTACATGAAAAATATCTTTTTAAACATTGATCTGCAATGTTATCTAAAAGGTAACCATACTAATGGCAGTGTTATTTTTTGAACTGTGAGGACTAATCTTGTTTTGTCATAAATGCTGTCATTTATGGGCAATGTGGATATGCCTGGGCCTTTGATAATTTTTTTACTTGGCTCCTTTGCTAACATTGTGCATGAAGTTTTCCCACTGTCATTGTTTTCTGACTTATTTTCTTCAATAAAATGCTTTTGATGTAACTATACTGAAGAAAAATAAATTATTATATATAAACAGTCAGAAACACTTTGCTGTGAGGGTAGTGAGACACTGCAACAGGTTGCCTGGGGAGGTTGTTGGATGCCCCGTTCCTGGAAGTGTTCAAGGCCAGGCTGGATAGGGCTTTGAGCAACCTGGTCTGGTGAAAGGTGTCCCTGCCCATGGCAAGGGTTGGAACTAGATGATCTTTAAGGTCTCTTCCAATCCAAGCCATTCCACGATTCTTGTCACTTCTTTAGCTCATTCAAGCTTTAATAAATATACTTGATTACCCTCCAATAACTTCTTTTGTGGTTAGTATTTTGGCTAAAAGACCTTCTGGTTTGCTGTAGGGCTTTAAATGTTTTTGCCGTTGGCAAATTGAGTGATTTTTCTGTGAAATAGTTTTACCTTAAAGTTCCATGCTGTGTGCCTCTTTCTCTTCCCCATGTTCTGCCTATCAGGTTGACTTTGGGTTTTTTCCCAAGAACATAACAAAATTTGAACCTGAATGAATAACTCTATTTGCAGGTTTTAAAGTAGATAAGGTGTTTAAATCCTAAACTCTGCTTCACCTTAAAATTGCAGACATAGTGATCTGAATTCTAAAATGTGAAGTTGAAGCTGCAGCTCTAGGAAATGAGTACCACTAAATGGATGTGGATGGTTATTCAATTGTGTTTTCATATCACTTTGGGGGACCCTGGGCAAAACATGATTGCCTCAGGATTAAATTGTTACCTTCAATTAAAGGCATACTTAAGAACTTTCTTTGAACTACAGGTAACTGTACAGCCTTCTAATTATTTGATAAGGCTTCTCAGGGCATCTGTTACATTTGTAACATTACAAACCTGCTGAGATTGTAAGGGGTCCTGTGTGTCTTTGTGTACCGTCTTTGGGATGGCTGGTATATGACAATGGCTGTGATTGAAGTTGTATGTGCATGTGTGTACATATATGAATACATGTAATCTATGGCTTGAAGGGCATGGTTATCTTTTTGTGCTTCAATATATGCTTTCAGGCAAAAATCACACATCCTTTGTGTTTCTGTATTTCTTGGCTACTTCAGGGTTGTGAGTTTCATGCATGTTTTTCTGCTTTGTGGGAGGGGAAGCTTTGGGTAATGTCTGGACTGTAGCTGTTCATAGGGTTTATGATTCTGCAATTAGTGATTTGCCACAGTACAGGGGATTTTTTTCGTTTTTAGTGTAAGGGACTGCTACCTAGGAAGTGACTCTGTGGATGAGACTGTGGGAAGTTAAAATGTCATCATCCATTCTGTTTGGAAGCACATAACTGCTTTGTCTTGAATACTAGGAATAATTAGTCAACTAGGGATCAGGAAGAAAGGTTTATTTTTCTATTGTTCTTGCATGGGATACAATGCATCTTAAAGACTTAAAAAATTTTGGCAGGCTTCAGTATTCCTCATGTGCTCTTTGGCTGTTGGCAGAGCCAACACTGGCATCTTTGTGTGTGGGAGTAGGTGATACTCTGAATGCACAGACTTCTGCAAAGCAACCGGCTGGCTTGCTCAGGCTTTAACATCTCTTGCTGTTACAGTCAGTTTGTAACTGAGATATTGACTGGTACAGTACAGAGTTTAGCAGGTGGTGAGTTAACTGGATAAAAAATGATGGTTCTGGTTTTTCAGAACAGGGTAACACAGTTTAGGAAAGTAAACACATTTTCAAGATTTGCATTCTTGATCTTTTTAAAAACAGAGTTTGTTTAATCACAGACTTCTTTCTCAGCTGTTAAACTTTGATATTTTCAGAAAAGTATAAAATTGGATGTCAATACTTCCATAGGCACTAGTTATTTAAGAAAAATGAAGTTACAGTTTGGAAAAGTAATCATTTTTAACTGTTGTCTGGGAGACTTCTGAAGTAATTTCATGTGCTCTCTTAGTGCCAGAGGACAGTTGGGTGGTTATGATTTTGTGGATGGAAACTTTCAGATCTCAAATTCCAGTGTCAGTGTAGCTGCAAATGACAAGGTACAAACTTACTAATCTTTCCTCTGTTTGAGCTTCAAGAGGCAATTTATAACTAATTTTAATGCTAATTTTCACTTTCCTTTTTAATTCTTTCCTTAGAAGTGATTCTAAGGAAATTTAATTCTTTCCTTACCCTGGCAAATAATTTGACTTGTTCATATTTTTAGAATCAATTCTTCTCCGGTTGCTTTTGAAACCAACCCTTCTCTTTTGGAGACTTTTTAGAAGTTAGTTAGCTGGTATGTGGGTAAAGGTAGTCTGCTGAGCAAATGAGATTTCAGTTTGGGTGTATCTTTAGTTTGGGTCCCCTAGTACATTAAACCATGAGTTAACTGTTCAGATCAGTTCCTAAATGTTACAGGTGTGGTGATGCAGCGTTGCATGTAAGCAATGAATTGTTTATCATGTCTGCTACGCTAACAAGCTCTATTGCTCTCTGTACCTGTATTGGAGCTGCAGTTTACTTTTGGGGCACAGTAACTCTAAGGCATGTGAACTGCATGCCATTGTGGGGGCCCATAGAATATCTGCAGCAGCTATAGTAATAATACTACTGAATTCTAGAGAGATTGTTAGACACTTCTTGGACATTAAAGATTAGAAAACCAAATAGTGGGAACTTAGATATATAGCTGGTAGTTACTAGTCTAACTCCGGCAGATGTATTCCAGAAAGACCTTCAGCATTCTTAGTATATTTCAGAGACAGTGAGTAAGTGAATAGTTCTACTTATAGTATTTGAGTGGATAACCATATTTCTTTTATATGTCTAGTTGTTTTTAATTCATGTCTTTCTGGTAGTTCTTATACCTTTCTTCACTAGGTTGAAAAGCTTTTCAGTACTGTATTTTCTTTCTAAGAAGGTAGTCAAGTCAATTTGCTATCACTTTAGCTTATCAAAAGATTGAACTCCAAGGCTTTCTGCAATGTATTTTCTCCCAATATCTTGGGTTTTTTTTCTCAGTACTATCTTTTCAACATTCTATTTTGCACCAAAACTATTTGCAGAAGTAGTCATGTCTGTTCCTATTTGTTTAGCTTAGCTCTTATATCTAGGAAGGCATAACTGATGAAACCTTGGGGAAAAAGAAGTTTTTAGTATATGGTTTCTAATCACAGCTTATGTTTTGAAGTAATTTCCAAGCTGGAGTTTTTTTACCTTTTTTTGAAAGGAACTAAAGGCACTATTCATTTCTTCATGTTTAACTTTATACTTCTGCACAAACCAAATTTTGACAGAGTGGGATCTGCCTGCTAAACAGCTCACTAGTCCTCTGTGACTGCTGAGCTGCCAGCATAGCTTCTTCTACCTGGCTTTATACTCTGTAGCATAAGTAATGTTCCCTCCACCTGCCATTTCTGTGCTGCCTAAGTCTTTCCCAGAGGGTTGTTCAGGAAAATCTGTTTTAAATTTGTTCCTGCATTTGGGGGAGGGAGGGAATTCTGAATCACTGTGCCAAGTGATCAGTAAGTAATCATTAAAAAAATGTTTTATTTTTACTCTAGTCAAAGAAAAAAAAGAAATCAAAGGGAGATTCCAAAACGGTTCCGGATACATCTCGCCTAGATGGAAAGGAGGTTGATGAAGGTACTGAACACAAACATACACAAAATGCAAACATTTTGGCTTAAATGCTGTTTAAGATTTACTTGTGTTTGGTTCATAAAGAAACATAAACTCATAACTCCACAGTCACATATTTTATCATGAAATCTGATCTTTGAAATAACAGTGTTTAGTAACTTCAATGAATTTTTTTGAAAGTAATCTTACAAAAACTGAGAAGTTATGGACAGTAGGGTGCTCATGTTATTAATGTTTTGCTCTGTGAAGTCAACTGTTATCACAGAAAAACTCACCTTTGGCCATTTGTTTGTGTTTTCAAACTTAAGGTTGAAGCTGACTGGTTAAACTGCTCTCAGACTTCAGTTCAATATGATAGAAGCTAAAAATCTTTCCTTCCTCTCTGACTTAGTGATGTTTTCATTTGTGTGATGTTTTAGGAGCCTGGGAGACAAAAATCAGTAACAGAGAGAAGCGTCAGCAGCGTAAGCGAGACAAGGTGCTGAATGACGGTGGCTCAGGAGAATCAAATCTCCAGGGTATAGAAAACATGGTTTCTGTATCCATTGAACAGCTAATGCCTACACCATCACTTCCGGTTGGTCTGAGAAAAAATAAAGGTATGATGCTTGATAGGTCTGTGAATTTGTAAAGATAACTTTACTCAAATGCCTAAATATTGACTCTATTTTGAATGTGGGATAGGTATTTGTGGAGGTGAAACTCTGGAGGAAATGATTTCAACCTGTGTAAAAGTACTTTCTCATTGTGCAAAACTGCCCCCTTTTCTAGCCATATTTTTGGGAAAGCTGAAGAGAGTGTTTTGGAGTAAGTGGCTGAGACCTTGGCCTCCATCCACACTGATGCAGTGTTGGTTGCTGCACAGCTGCATAGGCACGTCCCTGTTCCTTCACTTGTGCTCTGTGACTCTGCCTTTTGTTTCTAGAAACTTCAAAGGCATCCTCAGCACTGCTGCAGGCAGCACCAACTCCTTGACTTTTTGAGTGCTTCCTTGTGGGAAGGTTATGCCCCTGAAGTTCTCTTTAAATACCATTCACTGCTTAACATGGAGGCATTTTTTTCCAATGTAGATTTAGTAGTATCCTGTACTAAAGCTGTTCATAATGGTAAGGCATATGTGGCTGAGATTTAGAAGTCAATTATTATAGCTGAGGATTCAATAGATACAGCTGCTGCTGCTGTTACAGAAACATTGCATGGGCTGGTTTAAAACATGTGTAGGCACAGGGATTCATATTTGGGTAAAACTGAGAAATAGGTGCTTTAATTAAATGAACTTGATGTTCTAGCAAAGTGACGAAAAGACTGAGACTAGCAACTGTCTGGTACTTTGAAACAATTAATTGGAATTTATATGCCTCACCCTCCTGTTTCACTGACACTCTTTTGCACCATGACTGAGTGCATAATTCTTGCCCTGAGGACTAGATCAGTTGTTTCCTGTTGCCTTTTCTCTCACGTCCATTTACATAGAGCTCCAAGAAATGGTAGTTCCAACTGTCTCTATACACTGTTGCTAACCATAACTACTGTAACCTCTCTAGTCAGAATCCTTTATGTATCATACTTTTTTTGTCTCTTGTGTATCACCTTGAACAAGACTAATCCAAGAAGAATTCAGCTGTATCTAGTGTTTTCATGGTAAGGTAGAGGTTAGAAATAGTTACAGGTCTGAAATACTTAGAGCCATTCTTTGCTTGTAAATAACAAGCTGTGTTTTAGATTTCTGCTCTTCATTCATTGGGAAATTAGCTAAAGTTCTTTGAAATCTGCAGTTACTTGGTATATGGGCCGTAAGTCACTTTAAGTGCATTCTCTCTGCAACATAAACACAAATAATAAAAAATGGAGCATTGTGATTTTACTCATAAGTGTTCTGGAACTGTCTTAGTTTACTGTGAGGTACAAATATATTCTAAAAATTCTGTATTCTATAAAGAATTCTAAGACTTCTTTTCTTAAAATATTAGTAATTGTTAGAAGATTTTTACAGGTGTTGCTGTTTGAAAAAGCTTTATCTAGTTATCTAGCTTTGTTTCCTCTTATTTCTTCATCAGGTGATGCACTTTTGAATGCACAGATTAACAGCTCTAAACCTGCAAAGGGGGAGTCGTCAATTCCACAAGGTAAAATTTTTCATTATTGGTCATCCTAAGTAACTAGAGAAGTGTTTTACAGAAGTGAAAACAGCAACTGGTAGTGCAGGATTTTGAGAGTTACTGACATGGAACTTTATCTTTTAGCTATGCAAATGTTATACTTCTAAGTTGCAGTTATCTCTTAAGAAGTTGAAAACAGTCTCTGTTATGTGTAGAAATACAATTCAGTGTCTAGAATTTTCAGACAGATTACCCATTATAAAAATTTTTATGTACAGAACCGTAACATTTCTTTTTAAGCTCAGCTGAAAAATTCTTTATGCTAGCTTTTCAAACTTTCTCACTTATTTGTGTTAATGAATTATTTATTTTAAGAAAACCCTGCTATTGATAATTGAAAAGAGCTCATGTCCTGATTATTGTTTACACTTGTTTCAGGTTGTATACACAAGTTACTCAGTTCTTTACATACTCCTTTGAGATGCATAAATACATTCATTTTGAAAGTTCTTAAATATAAATGCAGGTTTAAAAAATAATATACTTTGATATATGTCATACACATAATTTAAAATATTTGACTAGACAATATTAACAGTTTCTAATAACAGATATTGCTATAATACTTGAAGTGAATTTGTTTGACAGAATGAAATTAAGATGGTTGTTTCTTACGTTTAGCCAACATTAGTTGTGTTGCTTTAATGAAAAGTAGGTAGCGTAAATAAGCAAGTCAACAAATGAGTTATTAAAAGCACAGAGATCCAGAAATTGATTCCCTTTCTGCTTGTTTTTGAGAGCTTTTCTTCACATATAAACTTCCTGTACCATGGCACAGAACGAGGGAGCTGCATTCTTCAGAGACACCTAATGGGAGGACAGGAGGCAATAATGAAATTTCAGTAAGCAGAAATTCTGACAGGTCATGAGTAAAAAAGCTCTTCATCAGATAGTTCAAAGCATCTCTGGGCAATCAGCCTTTATGGTTTCCAGAACTTCAATAATGTAGTATAATTTAGAAGTTAGCTGTGCATTGAACAGAAGCTGGGACTATGTGACTTTTCAATCATAAGTTTTCTGTGATTCAGTGAAAACTTGCTGGTCATTTAGAAGTTAAAGTTTTTGACAGGAGAATAGTATCATAAATGGAGAATAATCAAGCTCCTGCCTCAGGACCTCAGCTGCCTTTTTGCAAAGTTGCAAAAAGGTTTTTCTACCAACTGCTGTTTGGTTTCTGTCTCTTCAGTATTCTTTTGTTGCCTTCCCCAAGACTTCATGTTTCACTGGGAGGATGCTGACTGACAGGAGCAGTCCTAGTGCTGTAGAGAAAGGGCAGTGGTTTTTGTACAGCAATGGTGACCTTACAGATGTCTGTGTTTGGAATTGATTTGTCTGAGAAAATCTGGGCATATCTGACCTGATTAATTCTATGTCAGTAAAGCTGGTTTGAATTGGGTGTGTTCATGCTGCCTGAGTTACAAGTTAATTTGAAAAATAAAATGTTTGGTCTGCATGTTTTGTTGACATATGATACTGACTTGTGCATGAAGGTTTGGCTTACTGTTTAAGTGTTATACTTGTAACATGCTTAATTGCTTGTAAACCAGCAGTTTTTCTGTTTTCCCACTGCATATATAAAAAGAGGGGATTTGATATCCAAAGCACTTTGAGAAAGGTTTGTGATACATAGGAAGTGAGGCTGGGTGCACTAGCCCTTATATTTTATAGGACATAAATTTTTAAAACTTCTGTTATGATCTTTGTCTCAGTGTACTGCTGACTTCTCAAGCTATATATTAAACTTGCAGTGGCTGGTAATTTCTCATCAGGGCAACATGTAACAGAGACTCTTGTAGTGTTGTGGTCTTTTACCTTAGTGTAACATAAAATATGTTACTTACAAATTGAGTGTTACTATGATTTTTCTCTCTTACTCTGAGGGACTCTATGGTCAGTATGATAGCTATGCTCTTTGTAAATCCTGTGTAGTGTTGGGAAGTGTTTTCTAATACTTGGTAATTTTGTCTACATCATGCTTGGAGAACTGCTGCATGCAGTTATGAAACAGAAAATACTCTCCATGTAGTGTATTTCCACATGTCATCTTCTCCATGTAGGCTTTTCCACAAGTCATCACCATTGTCTGTAAGAGAAATTAGCTGACAGTGTTGAAAGCACCTTCCCCACCCATTTTTAATCTAGAGGCACTGGTTCACCAATACATCAGCACTATAAAGAAAGGGATGAGGAAGGAGAGAACAGTTGGTGCTGTTTTTTCCTCCCTCTTCATGTTAGTAGACAGATGGTGCATATCATCTGAACTGGAAAATCAGCTGAGACAGAGCAGCAGCCCTGTCTGTATCACACTGGTGTAGCAAAGCTGCTGTTCATGTGGAGGTTTTTTTATTAAGTGATTGTGCATATAAGTGACATTTTAATTCTTCATCCAGTTCTTATTTTAAATAATCCTTTTATTATTGTTGTATTTAAGTTTCTCCGGGATTGAGTGAAAGCCATACAGTAAATGGAGGAAGCTGGAATGAGAAGTCTGTAAAAATCTCCTCACAGATTGGTGTAGGGGAGGAGAAATGGACATCTGTTACTTCAACTGCAGCTGGGAAGAGGAAGACTGAGACATTGGCTTGGGGCCAAGACACTGGAGATGCTAATGGAAATGGAAAGGATTGGGGTGTAAGCCTGGTGGGCAGGCCCTGGAAGGAGCGTTCTTTGTTCACTCCTATTGGTAAGCTGTTCACAAGAACTTGCTTCACGTAAGCATTTTTACATAAATGTATTTTTTAGTAGTGGATCTCAGAAATATTTTTATGTTTATGTATTAAAAAAATCTTGATGTGGTCTAGTGAAATGTTAACTGAACAATTTCTGTTTAGTTCTGATGGCTTAGCATCTATGTCTCTGTGTACAGTTAAACTGGGTTTTTTAAGTTTATCTAATTTAAAAGTATTTCTGTGAGGGAATGCAATGTATATCACTTTTCATAAAGTTTTGAAGATGATTACTAAGCCATTTTGAAGTGCTATTTCTTTTAGTGTCTTAAAACCCAGGTTGTAAGTCTATTCTGTTAATCCAACATGATCAAATCAACTATGTACGGTTTTGGCAGGTGTTTTTTTAGGCCCCAGGCATTAAGATTGTTCAACTCTTGTGACATTTAGTGTTACACTGTTTTTCTCATTAGAAACTGTTCAATACAATTTTCTGCCTGTATCACTTGAGCTGTCCATAGTGATAATGGAGAAGAGATTTCTTGATTTCTCTCTGGGCAACAATCATCAGCTTATTAGTAAATGCTGTAACGTGTCCCTTCCCACTGTTCAGTCTAAGTAATACTCATCTCTGCTGGGAAGCAGTGTTCCTTTGTAGTCAGCAGTGTTGCTTTAGTCTTGTCAGATCTTAACCCCAGCCAGTAGCCAAGCCCCATCCACCAGCTCGCTCACTCTTCCACCAGCAGGATGGGGGAGACAATCAGAAGGAGAAAAGCTGGAAAACTCATGGGTTGATATAAGGACAGTTCAATAGGGAAAGCAAAACCTGCACGTGCAAACAAAGCAAGGGACTAACTCTCTACTTCCCATGGGTGTGCAGGTGTTTAGCCATCTCCAGGAGAGCAGGGCTCCATCACATGTAATGGTGACTTGGGAAGGCAAACACCATAACTCCAAATGTCCTTCCTTTCCTCCTTCTTACCTCCTCTTTATATACCAAGTATGATGCCACACGGTAGGGAATATTCTTTGGCCCTTTGGGGTCAGTTGTCCAGGCTGTGTCTCTTTCCAGCTTGCTGGGTAGACAAGCCCCAGCCACCCTGCTGCCAGTGATACAAGAAGTGAAAAAGGCCTTGACTCCGTGTGAGCACTGCTCAGCAACATCCATGTATTATCAACCCTGTTCTCAGCATAAATCCTAAATACAGCCCTACCCCAGCCATAATCTGCATAAGTCTAGACCTTCCTTTAATTCTCTGGTTTATTTTGAAATGGAGTTCCTGAGGCTAGATCTGATATGCCCTTACAAGCTTTACCATTGCCAAATAGAAGCAAAGAGCTTTTTTCATGTTCTGGCTAGATGTGTTCTGCTGTGTTTTTTAATAAAGCAATTCATAGTGACTGTGACCAGCTTTTTGTTGGTTTTGTTACTGAGGATATATCATGTCTGACCAAGCTGATTTGCTTCTGGTAAAATGACTAATTTTGGGGATGAAGGAGAGCAGTGAAAGTCTTTCATGATGACTTGATTGATGCTTTCAACAGTGTCTCTCACAGTGTTGTTGTATCCAAACTAGAACAGTTGAAAAATTGGTCGGGCCCAAGGGTAATGGTCAGTAAGTCCTGCTCTCCCTGGCGGCTGGTAACAAGGGGGGGTATCACAGGGCTGTACTTAGAACTGTCCTGTTTGTTGTCTTTATAAGTGACCTGGAGGAGGCAACCATGTCATTCACATCCAGTTTTCAGATTACACCAAACTTAAATGTGGAGGTAGGAATCAGTTGAAACAGTCCAGGTCAGGGATCGCATCCAGAAGGACCTAAACCAGATGGGAGTAATGAACCAACAGGGACAAATGTCAAGTGCTGAATCTGGGTTGGAAGCAATCCTGGGTGGATATTGACTGCCTGAATTGCAGCTTTGTGGATACCGGGTCTTGGTGGGCACCAAGTTGGGCATGAGCCAGCCATAGATCCTGGCAGCAAAGGACACCAATAGCATGCATTAACATAGGAGTCAGTAAATTGGGGGGTAGCGATTGTCTACTTTTTGGACAACATCTGGAATACCTGTCCCCCAATTAAGTAAATGTAATACTAAATAAAAGCCACTAGTAATTTTTACTGGCGACTTCTGCCTAATTTCTGCCTTACATAAAAAGTCAAGTATGTCTTCATTTTTAAGCAGTATTTCCTATTTGTCAAAAATTGTTCAGATTTTTATTCCATTCTTTAACATATATATATATATATATATATAATTTACTCCAAGCTATGTTCCATCTGCGTGTTCTTTTCAAAACTTAATGATTGCAGTAATGGGAGGAATAATAGTATGGGGCTCAAATCGCAATTCACTTTTCTTTTGTGAGAAGTTTATATATAGAAAAGGCTGTAAAGGGAAGATGATCTTGGAAAGCTTGAAAATTGTTTCAAGCTGTGTGTTCATAAAGTCACATCCCTATCAGTGCTGATTAATGCCCTCAGTTGTGTGAAATGTTGTCGTGGCTGGACTAGTCACTGTTTTTCTGATCTGATTCATAATTGAATAGCTGAATTTTCAGCATTGCCAGCAGTGTATGAAGCTCTTTTTATTTTTTTTTTCTCCCCTTCCCCCACAGCTGCTTGGAATGTGGATGCAAGGATTAATACCTCTGAACAGAATTCTACTTCTTTCTCCTCATTTGGATTAACTCCTGGAGTTTCTGGTATGTGTGCTTTTCCAAAGATTTTTCCACTCTTTTCTACTCCACCAGGTGGAATAGAGTTTGCCAAGTGTTACTAATATGCATTTTCCCATTTTTCTTTGAAAATAGTACTGCGAAGAGGTGGGAGACACTTAAAAAGCTATCTTGTTATGCTGAAATCATGCAGTAAAGTAACTATTTTAAGTTGATAATCAAGAGCTAGATCAATCACAGAATATTAGTAGGAAGGTTGGAACTAGAGGGGGGACTAGAGGGGGTTGGAATGAGATGACCTTTAAAAGGCATGTTCTAACCCAAATCATTCTATGATTCTGTGATTTCTTATTTAGCCTTTGTGTTTGTGTTTCAAGTCTAAATAAGGGGCATAACATTGCTCAGCGTTGCAATGTCTCAAATTAGAGATCTGAGCATTTCTTTCTAGGAAAGCCAATTTACCCCAGTCTCCTGGGAGGTTTGTTATTTGATGATTGAGTTTTTCCCCATCAAGGAACTGATACACTACTTGGAAAATATGTTCCATAGGCAGAATTTGAAGTCTTGAGTCTTTTCTCTTTATGACAAATGGAAATGCTGAGCTCTACAGTTTTCTTTTTTGAAGGGTTGTGCACTATAAAGTACAAACCTGGCTTCATAATAAATCTTGTGTGTCAAACAACTAACATAAGTCCTACTATGATTTATTATACAATAAAGAGATCACATGTCAGGTTTTCTGCTCTTGCTTGCTTACACCATGAGCTTGGCATGGCAGTTCTCTTTTCGGAAGTAGCTGGCCAAGTGCTTAAGCACTTAGGCCATATTTGCTTGTATTGCATTTTACAGGCTTTTAACTGTTGAACTCAGGCTCAGTGTCCAGCATCTTAATTGTACAGAGAGTTCTAATTAGAAAAAAAAACCCCAAGCAGCCACCTGAATCCAAGTTCAGTCTCTAAGCTAAAACATACGAAAGTTTATTTAATAAAGTAGGATAGCAGACCAAGCTAAGATTCATCTGCCATACCACCATTTCAACTTCGAGAGAAATAGGAAAAAGTGAAGTATATTAGTTTTCTTTGATGCACCTTAGCCAACAATGTTATAATGCAGAGTGACCATGAAAGAAATGAGAACATGTCCATGTTTCTGTCATCTGAGTTATCTTTTGCAGAGGTGTATGTAAAATAGAGACCCAGGTCCTACTCAAACTGAATTTCAGAAGTTTCATGATACAGTAAAATACTAATTTATTTCAGTCTTACAAATAAGTTTTTGTTTGTTTTATTTTTTTATGAAATGGCGTTGTTATTTTTCTGAAAACAGTTACGTTAGATGTATAACACCTTCTGTTTTCATGACTGGTATTGGCCTACTGTTGTTCATCCTGCTGCTTTTATGTTCTTGAAACCTTTTGCTGTAAATGAGAATTGGATTCTTAGTAATTTATAATTTGTTTGATCTGCAGTGCAATTAATGAGGTTTCTTTTTAGTGCTTTTCTTTTAAGCTTCTCCCTGTAAGAGAGCTTATTGATACAGGGTAACAGTTTTATTACCCATAAAATTTCATTGTGTTTTTCAGTTTGAGGAGACTGCTTTTACTCACCCTTCTTATCTCTTTTTGTGCTCTTATTACTTTGTCTTCTTCAGCTTCCTTGTTTTCTGAATATATCTCATGCACAAGAGCCTACTAGTTTTCCTGCAGTCCTTAGAATCTGACGTTTTTCTTTGAGCCTTTTGTCTTCCTTTCCTACTTTGATTTGACTTCTTTCCCCAGGAAAACTTCAGGAAGCTCACTAACTGAAGTACAATTTTATTTATTCTCTTTCAGGTTCCAACAGTGAATCAGTTTCTCAGGCTGGTACGTCTGATTTTCAGTGGGATTTAAGTCATGCTCAAGCCCCTATTGATGACGAATGGTCTGGGTTAAGTATGTTCCTCTAAAATGTTCATTAACAAAATGTTAATTACTGTTAAAATGTAGTTATTTATATTAGCTACTTGCATTAGACAGTGGTGGATATCTGAGGAGAAGCCTGGAATGTTTGACTTCTGTAAGCTAATGGACAGTTTGAAGGAATTAAAAAGAAGTATTTTGATAAATTCTGATAGAAAATGGTTAATTTTTAGGAAAACTATTTGGATATTCAAACTCAGAAGTCAGAGAGCTCATGCATTTTAAGGTAGAAAAATCTTCGTAATAAAACAGTCTTTCTGCAAGTCATGAGAAAAACCTACTGCAGGTCTGCAAAATATGTATTTAGTAGATATATTTTGAGTCGGAGTTTGTTTCTACACATTTGTACCTTACTGGAAAGCTAAGGTGACATCAGACTCTTGTATTTAATCTAACTTGCTTTTTCATTTAGCAAACATTAGGAAGTTTTTACATATATAGGAAGTATATACAGGATAGAAGTAATTGAAATTACTTGGGAGTTGTAGTAAAGTTGGTATTTGCTCCCCACTTTCTCCTCCCTGTTTATGGAAAAGTGTAGTGCACTTCATTATGCATTGACCTGCAAAACTGTTCCAGAAGTTGACAAAAGCAACTTTGCATGTTACCTTCTCTCTAAGAGCAACTTCTTGCAGTTAAATGACTACAGAGGTGGAATAGATTGATGAAGTCCTTGACTCCACCACTGTTGGCATGATTGCTCTGATACCAGATAATTTTGAAACTTACCTTTTGTGTTTATCTAGTTTACGGATAAGTGAAGTACATTTCAGTTAATAATTTGAAAGTCATCAGTTTTACGTTTTATCAAAAACATAATTGATTCACATATCTGAGCATAGAATGTTTATGGCTGTAGCTTCTGTCATTAGAATTTCTTCATAGTTGTCAAGTAATTGAAGGATACACTACCAGAAATGCAAGTTTAGGCCAAAGTGATACACAGATACACCTTACTGCTTTATCAGGACAGGGAAATTAACTGTATGTACAAAGACTACTAGTTTTTATTAGTAGTAAGAATGGAATTTTTTTTCTTAGGCAACTACTGAGGGAACAGTAGATAAAACTGAAAAGTTTTGAGTAATACTTTTTCAAATCAGTAAATTTTAGCATCTGAAATATGTGTAATTAAGATAATATTTTTATTAGGAAAGTTTCTAAGTATTCTAAGTATTACAACTAATCTTAAGATCTCTTAGTATATTTTTGGCTTCATAATGTTTGCCAGTGAATTGAATTTGATTTATTACTGCTTTTTATTTTGACTTTACTTTCAGTTGTTTAAATTGAATCCCACTATAGTTGGTTGATCAAATTTGCCTCTTCTTCAATTTGGTATAGACAGGGGAGAAATATTTGTGATGTTAATATAAATGTGAAATGAAAAGGCAGTCTTTTACAATGTGTTCTGTTCTAAAATTGGCTTGTTGCAACTTTCTACTAAACAGACAGTCTAAGGCTTAGTTCTTCCCTTCAGAAATTTTTAATTTTTGTGTAACTGACCCTTTAAACCTATTATTCCATCATAAATGAGCAATAACAAAATAGAGTATGGACTTAAGAGTCTTAGGAAAAAAAGATTATTAAAAATGTCAATGTTATGACTTTTGAATCAGTAAGATTCACAGTTTCAGATATGTCACTTGTAAAGGAATATTACTGAGGTAAGATTGATCAGTGTTACAGCTCATCCTAATTTTTTCACAAACTAGGAAAAAGATACAGGGAACAGCTTAAGATAGAGAACAACTCTTAAATTTGTTCCTCTTCACATAGTTTAGAAAAATATCTTGAAGCAATTGCACCTAGCCAGCTGTTGCAGTGATTAGGCTCTGTAAAATCACTGTCATTACTTTAAGAAGTCCTCCAATTATCGATAAAGTCTTTACCTTTTTTCAGAAATACAGGAAATTACTATTTATATCTTGATATCAAGAAGTGGGCATTTGTGTAGGGGTTTTTTTCATTTTTAAATTGAAAATGAGCACCTGTAGAGTAAGGCAGTATTCCTGAAAAAACCTTTTAATCGTTGTAGATGGACTTTCTTCAGCTGATCCAAGCTCTGATTGGAATGCACCAGCAGAAGAATGGGGAAACTGGGTAGATGAAGAAAAAGCTGCTTCTGTTCTTCAGCGTGAAGAGAGATCTGATACTCAGAAGGTAAAAGGTGGTATTTTCTCCTTAGCTCCAAGACTTTGGCCTTACCACTGCCATTTCTTAAAGTAACTTAAAGGGTAATGATAAAGGTAATCTCTCATCACTATTACACTGATAAGAGTAGCACAGTTGTGTTTGCTGTGTACACAGAGAAGGAAAACACTGAATGTCATTGAGAAGAGAGATATCACTTAGCTCCATGTTAAACCTTTCTGTATTGCCATAATTAAAAGGATTACATTGTCAGTATAGACTGAGAGGGTTTAGATCTGTTTTTATAAATACTTCCTGACAATATTTAATTTCCATGCTGCTAGTACCTGGTGGTCTGTTGCCTTTTCCATTCCCAGATCCTCTACCTGTATTACCAGATAGCATGCAAAGAATGTGATCTTTCTAGAATGAACTGGACAGATAAGACTCTGTTCACTTCCACTTGTACACACAGTTCCATATAGCTATTAATTTATGTTTAGTCTATAGAAGGTATGTTTCATTGTCATTTTAAATGCTAAATATCTTTTGTTCCCATATGAAGATTTCAGATAATGAAAGAGAAAAAGCAGAGCCAATTCTTCAGAGTTCTTCAAGTGGCAAATCCAAGAAAAAGAAGAAGAAAAAGAAGAAGCAGGGTGAAGAAGCGAACTCTCCTGCACAGGTAAAGTCTGAATTGTGAATTCCTTGCAGTTGCCTTCTAAACCAAATTGCCTTATCTTTGGATATTAGCATCTTGAACAAAAATTGTTTTTTGGAAATTAATTTCTTTATGGGATTGGATTGTCTACTGTTGTTTCTGAAGAGTTAAAGTAATTCTTATATTTTGTTAGTATTTCCTTAATTTCTTGTATTCACAAGTTGAACATGGGATAATTTGTAGTTTTGCTGGATTTATGAAAAGCACAAAATACATGGAAACTATTTCTCCTGAATTATTTATTTTCTGTCAGATCTGGATTCTGTACTGTAGGGATGCTTCCAGGAGGAGCTGTCTTCTGCATGGGAAGCCTTCTCATGTCCTTTGAAAGACAACTGCCCTGGTGAATATAGCTAGTTAGGAGAATGAAAGAAATTGAAGTTTTCTCTTGAGCTATCTTCAAGTACAATTATGTGAGAATATAATGATTCTCTGAAGTACTGTTTGAATTTGATTTGTGTGAAATGGTAAGTCCAATGCTTCAAACTCAGTTGGTGGAGCTACTCTGAGTCAGATTTCAGTGAGGGAAAGAATATTTTCAAACTGAGAATGGTTGGAGTTTGCTGTGTTACTTGAACAGCTTTTGAAGAATTACATTGAAACAGATTTGTAAAAATAGCAAAAGCAGATTGCACTTGACATGGCAATTGAGTCATGTTTGAATAGATGTAACAAGTACTTTCCTAATGGGAGAAAGCTTTTAATAGCTCATGATCAGAATGCATCCTGCTTGTGTTTATTGTGACAGCCATTCGTAGTTTACATTCTCTACAAAATGACCAATGTTAAGTGGAATCTGACTAGATGAATTAGAGAGGGAAAGCAAAAACTTCAGTCATACTTGCTTTGGATTTGCTTTTATGGTTATCACATATTCAGTTTATTAATAGTTCTAAAGCATTAAATTCCTGTTACATGATATTTTATTTTCAAGTTGTCTATGTGAAGGTGGAGCTTGTGTTTATTTCCTGTGTTTCTCTTGAGGCAAATCCAATCTGGGTGCAGTAGGGCTGCAGCTTTTTTGTAATTGAAATCTGTTCTGGTCTCTGCTATGATTCTAAGTATAAGTCAAGATTAATAGGTTATGATTAACAGGTGTTTGTGAGTGTCCTACATGAGTCTTAAGGTCAGTGAGGGCATTCTGAATTTTTTTCCTATTGCTTGTGAGCTGTCTTTTAAATTATATATGTTGAGTCCTAATTTCTATATTAATATAATCAGATTTGTTTAGTCTACTCATTGGTCTCCAACTATTCCAATTTTGTTATGTTTGTTTCAGTCCATCAGTCTATGAAGTCATCAGTTTACAAATAAGAATTTATCTGTATTAAATTTTTATGTAGAATTGGGAATTTTGCTTGATGGGAGCAGACTGAACTGCTAATACATCAGAGAAGTTACCCTTGTTATAACACTTTAGTAATTTAACTTGCCAGTCCTACTTCAAACTCATTTAAAATTTGTATATTTATCCTCTGAAAATGGAACATGTTCATTTAAATATCTTCATCTTTCTCATTGATTATGCTTAAATGCTCACACTCATTTGTTGACTTCAGTGTTTGTCAAGGCAGTAGAAACTAACTGAAGCGCTTGGAGTAAGCCAGTATGTGTTCCTTCCTGTCAAGAATCAACAGACTTAGGCTGCATTTTCTTAAGGTTCCAGTGGAAATAAGTGGAGGAACAATATTTCCAGTTTAAACTCAGAGACCTCTTCACAACCACAGGATTCTTTTAGTGCACTAACAAGTGCAACTACTCTAATTCCACATTTAAAATGAAAACTTTTCACTTTAGGTTGTCTTAAGTAGTAAACATTGAGACTATTGGATACTTCAGATATTTTCATTTTCTGTACTGAGATTTATTTTACAGGCATTATGGCAAACTAAACTGGGTTGCAAAAATATTAAAGTGTAGTAAGAATAGAAAACTTTACAGGTTAATATGCAGAGCTTGCGTTTTTAAAACTTGTAACAAAGAACAGAACTGAGAGCAGTCAAGCGTCATTGTGATTCTTTTGCAAAGTGCTTAGAGTAAATTCAGTTTAATTTCACATTCTTATATTTTAACGGGAGTGTGAAGTGCAGTTCATTCTGAGACTGGGATTTTTGTTAGTAAATTGTGTGAAGTGTCCTGCTTTCTGGGCCTTATTGGGTTCTATGGGTATTTTTTATTATGTTGCTCTATATGTTTTGAGTGTTAGCAAAGGCTAGTATGAGCCCACTACTTCAATTATTCTTTTTGATAGATTTTCTTAGTTATAGAAGCTGATTATGGCAACAAAACTCATTCACAGGGGAGAAGAGTCAGAACTTGACTGCAAACACAGGCTCTTCTTTTTTCCCCTCCACTCCCCTTTTTATAGGATGCTGAAGAACTGGATAGAGAAGCTGGAGAGCAATTTCAGGCGGATACCTCAAAAGTTCAAGCACAGCAGGAAAGAGCTTTTTCTTTGAAGACCATAAGTACTAGTGAACCAGCTAAGGTAGGGATTCAAAATTTATGTTACAATTTGATTTGGTAGTGCTCAAGTCATTTGACACATTAATTTGTGTAGATAAGGTTACAGTAAGAATACTATTTCAGGCTGTATGTTTATGAATATAAAGGTAACTGAACAGTTGAATTTTAGGTAGATGTCAGTTATGAATTTTAAAAAGTATGTCTACTCTGAAAAGCAGTATCTTCCAAATCAGTAGTCACTTTCTTTACTGGCAAGTTACTTTCTTGTTTGAATATTCAAGCAGTGCTTTAAAACTTTGAAATGTAGAAACCTAAGAACTAATAGGTCTGAGCACAAGACTAGTAGCATATTCTGTTGTTACGTTGCAAGAGAATGAAGTGTTACTAACTTAATATATTCTGACTTAAATGCAGTCTAAAATTGATTTTGATAGCTGTACTGAGCTTAATGACTGGATAAGAAGAGATTTTATTTGAACCAATTGATGAACTGTTTGCTTCAGCTCACAGTTGAAACATATTCTAGACAATACAAATTCTCTTTCAGTCTTTGTCCAAACAGCAGCTCTCTTAGATATTGCTACCCTACAAAGCATCACATTCTAGGAAGGTGTAAAATATGTAATATTTCTGGTGGCTTCGATTTTTGTTTTTATTTCCATAAAGAGTGAACAATAGTAGTGACACGGCAGTTTGGTACCAGAGAGTATATGTCAGAATGCTGAGTTTTAATTTTTAATTGCTAGGTATTAGTTTCATAAAAAGTAGAGAAGTGTGTTGAACATGTCTTGAAAAGCATGTTCAGACATACTTGAGGCTTACTCTAAATACCCTACATCAAAGTAGAGCTTTACTACAGTTATTTACTACAACTGATTACTTTGAATCAATTCAACCTTTAATCAAGGTTGGCAACAGCTGGCTATTCTATCTGACTAGTGTATTGTTGGGTTTTGTGGTGATTTTTTTTGACGCTGTATTTGAAAAGACATCTGCGTCTGTATCCAAATGGCTTTGTTCCTGGCAGTGTGAGTTTTTTTAAGACACTTAAAAGCAAATACATAGTTTTATTTTAAATGCTTTAGTTGAAAGTGTGTAGACAGAAAACTTGGATTGTGACATCAAGGTGAGGGGGTTTTGACATCTAGAAAAAGGCGTAATGGTACATCCTGAAAGATTATAGCTTTTACTGTTCAGAAATCTAAATTGATTTGAAAAATATCTAGAGTTAGAATTTTTTTTTCCCTCAAGCTGTTGGCACTGCCAAAATGCAAGCCCAGTTTCAGTAGACTTTGCTCAGTGCTTTACTGTTTATAATCACACCCAACTTCCCAGGTGATTTGATGACATCAGCATCTCGTGTAGACCTACACTGCACTATTTTTGAGGGGCTTGAGGGCTTCTGTTACTCTTGAATCTTAAATTCTGTCTGTTCATGTATGTATCTGTATAGCTGTGTAAGTGGTAACTGTGAAATAAGACATATTCTGCATTAAACTTGGTCTGTGGGCAAAAGATGAATGAAACTATTACTAACATTCTCTGGAACTGGAATTGTTAAAGGACAACTTGTGAATTGTTGTATCTGACAGTGCAGATGGTCTGTCAGTCTTTATCAAGTCTCCTTGACATCAGATTTGGCTTCATTGTAATTTCACATATGCAAAGATGCCTTCCAATATTGTTTGACTTGGCTGTTGTAAAAAGTTTTAGAAACAGTCTGTGACTGATGTGTGAAATGGTTAACTTCAGTTTCTGACGTAGGTAATCTAGTCTTAAGCAAATGCTCCAAAACATGAGAATGAAATAGAGGGGAAAATAAACTGAGTACACACAAGTTATTATTCAGTATATCCTCATAAACATCAGAAACAGCTGAATGTTGAACCTTGTGTTTCACATCACACTGTCTGGTGATGGTATTTCCCCCATGCTGTACATTGGGCTGCATTGGAACCTTTTGCATTTTATCAGCAGGCACAAGTTTTAAATTAAGAGAGAGACTTGAAAAAAGAAGCAACAGTTTATGACAAGTCACTACTTCATTACTGAATCATAGAATTATTCATATAACTGTTTGCATTATCAAATCGGCTTTATTTGTTGTTTCAGGCCTCCTTTCTGAATGAATTTATTAGCAGAGAATTTCCTACCAAAGAGTAGTACCCATTTTTTAATGTTTGACGTCACTAGCCACTTTCCTGTATCCAGAATTTAGACAGAAGTATTTGGAAAAATGTCCAGCTAGTGCTGTATTTATTTGTGTCATTACATCTGCAGTAATACTGCATGCTGTAACACTCAATCTGCAACATGTTTCTTAGTCAACCTGAGACAGCTGAGCTATTAAAATCTTAATTGAATTGCTTTACCTGCTCGTGAGGTATGACTGTCCTAACACAGCTGTGATACCAATAGTTACCTGAGTTGATTACCTTGCACTAGAAGCTTTATATCCTCCTTTTATTTTAGAAATCAAAGTTTAAGTTCACTTATTTATGTAGCTGATGACTGCTAACTATTAGACAACATTAGAATTGGCTAAGCTTCCTGTAGGATGGAAGTCCGTTTTATCAGCATGGCTGATGTTTAAAAAATATTTGAGATTAATTTTTCAGTAGACTGAGAGAAATACTGCAATTATAGATATTTTTAAAACTTGTTTCAGTTGATGTGTAAGGGCACAGCAAACCATGAAAGGTTAGAGAATTGCTATCCTTTAAATTCATGTTCTGGGTTTTTTTCAATGAAAGCTGTTTTATTTCTTGCTTAGTATGATGTGATTAAAAAAGAAATTTTTATCTTTTTGCTCTTTGGAATGTTCTGACTGAATTGTTGAGATGCTTACATTATAGTGATGGAAGCAGTACAAACTGCTGGTGACTATAATGTAGGATCTGTACATCTGCATCCAGGGATATAGACTTCACTATTTCATTTTTATAGTTCCAGGTCTTGGCTGTTGTGACACAACTACAGCTATGATTTCTCAATAGCATCTTAAAGTTCAGAGTTTATTGCTTTGCTGAGACACTGTGTTCTAATATATTCTTTTTTGAAGTCTTATGTCATTTGGTGACTTGCTGTGGGATCTTATGTTTTTAATGTTCTGACTTTCCAGTTGGAATGTCAAAATGGTTTTTTTCTGTTCAGTTTTTCTGTAATTTTAATTACGACAAGTGCTGCACACTAGGGTACAGTTACATTTTGTGTCTGTAGTGGGAACATTCAAAATTGACTAGATAATTGAAAAATACAAGTACCTTTTACTTGGCAGTTATTTCTGCAGTAAGTTCCACTGAAATACTTGCTGTCTGCTCTCACAGTAATTATTCTACAAGCATACAGAGTGTTTTGAGCAGTTTATAGGAATGATTGGAGATGCTTTTTGTTTGGGTTTTGAGTTATCTGTGTGGTCCTATTTAACTTGCCTGCTTACCTTGCAACCAAATGCATATGTGCCACTGTTTTACATCTCTGTTGAATATTCTAGAATCTTTTTAGGGTGTAGGTGATTTATAGATTGGTCTCCCTTTCTTTGCATGTGCTGTATTTTAAGAATTAATTTGATGTTTGATTGTATGCAATTAAAAATTTTGGCACTAGATGGCAGTAATAGTATTACAGCCTCAAAATTTTTCAGGATTTTAATATTGGCTAAATTTTTCAATGCCATGTTCTCAGCAGCTGCTAAGTATACTGCTGAAATAACACCATATAAGAATTTTTACTTTTGTATTACTTAAAAACCTTTTAGAAACTCTTATTTTTGTTTCTCAAACAGTCTGAGGAGGCTCCTTCGCTTGCTGTTCCTACAGAGCCATCTGTAATTGTATCAGAGAGCAATTCTGACAAGATCGCTTCCCAAGTGCCACAGATGCTGCAAGAGACAGATGTTTCTAGTCCCAATATTAAGCAAAATAGTGTGCCTCCTCCACAGAGTAAGTATCTCTCAGTGCAGGTTATTTGTCTGAATTCAGGATGTACTTTTTCCCCATAGAGCATAGTCAGAATGCTTTGCCCTGGGGTTTGAGTTTAAAGTGCCATATCAGATACTTGTGTGTCTTATTTATACATCCTGTCATATTTTTAATTTCCTTAAAGTTAAAAGCACCTTGATATAGTTACTTTCATTGTGAGGAAAAATTGGCTTCGTATGCTTGGATGACTGAAAATGTCTGTTGGGCTTGTCCAGTCCTTAGCTGACATTTGGATATACCCATTCATCACCACTGGTACTGGAGTTCCGTGCTGTGACTCAGGAGTTCTGCCAACACTGCTTCAAAGGGATGCTTGCAAGTGTTCAGTGAAGAACAGATGGTTACTGACATTACAGTTGACAGAATATTTAGCTACCAGAAATTTGGGAAAAAATACAAATAATTCAATTTTCAGCCTACTGAGGTCTTTTGATTTCTCAGTTTAGCTCAGTAGTATCTTCTTCCATATGTTTACATGTAATCATAGAGGAAGACAGTTGCTTATTTGGGAGGAGAAAGGTATTGGGTGATGGACTCTGTTTTTTGTAGTCTAACAGCACATAGATCTGGCTTAATTGCTGCAGGTATATTGTGTTTTGAAAATATACTGTACCCAAAAAAGTCAAATGTATCCTCTGTTGTACTTGACAGAAGTGTTTGTACTCACAGGCATTTGAGTACTTGACAAAAGTACTCAGAACAGTAAAACAGGAAATTTAGAAGGGAAGTCAGGATGTGAAAGGCATTGCTTGAAAAAGAAAATTGTTTTGGTTCAGATTCTTTAGTAAAATTAATAAATACTGACAATCCGTAATAAGTTGCTGGCTAAGTGTTGAAGTACTAAATGGGTTTTTAATGTCTACAGAAGAAACATGATGACTTTATAATGACAAAATCTCATTCAACTACATTAACTGGCTTCATGGTTTTGAATACATGAAACAATGGAATCTTTCAAGTCAGTCTATCAACTTGGAAATTTTTGTTCTGGTTCTAAAATATGAAATCTTTTGTGATTTATTCATGCCTTAGCAATGGAAGGAACATCTCTTAGGTTCAGTACATACAATACTTCACGTGTTTTACCACTTCTAGCGGCCAGCATGTTTTAAGGCAGTCGGTTTTGTTAAGAGCATAGTGCTTCTGTATTGGATTATGGTTTCCATGTAACCACATCTTTACATAGTTCATTACTTTAAAAAATATTTTTCAGGCATGTCACATATGTAGTGGCTAAGAACTGTAATCTGGTAAAAGCGAGCATTTAATGTCGATTGTGTACATGTACATTGTTTCTAGTAGGCCAGAACATAACAATGACTCTACTGTAAATAATACATTTGCAAAATTAATGACTTTTGATGTGTATCATACTATGTATTTGTGGGGTAAAAAAGTAGGATGAAATCGGCAAATGTTGGTTTAGATGCATTTCAAATTAAATTATTTGGGAGAAGCAGGTGAATAGAACGTCTTGTTGATTGTTCTAAATCACTTTGTAGTAATATAGTGTGTAATATCCAGGATTTTAAAAGTCAATTCTGTGCAAACATTCTCAGTCCTAACACTATAATTATGTTTTGTTTTTTAGCAAAGTCTGAAGAAAGCTGGGAATCTCCCAAACAAGTTAAAAAGAAGAAAAAAGCAAGAAGGGAAACGTGAACTTCCTGAGATGGACATGTGTTGCTGAATATTGTCATGAAGATTATGCTGTTTATGCAATAATTTGTGAACATGTACAGAATTTTATATAAATTTCAAACAATTTTTAAAAACAGAACTGCTGTGAACACAAACATCTTTAAAAAGGAATCAAATGAAAGTAACTTTATGATATAGCAAACAGAACATACTACATTTGAAAGACATTCTGAAGAGTCTGTTTTTCCAACTTTTGGAGAGAGATCTTAACTTAAAAAACTGGTTTTACAACACAGTGCCCTGTTTACAACAGATTATACTCTCATCTACAACTGCGGATAAAAGATTAGTTTCAAGGAAGGGTTTTCTGTAAAAATAATCGTCTGTACAATAGTGGGTGTTTCTTGCCTCTCTTATGAGTGATGCATTAGAAGCACAGAATGTCAACCATTTGAATTTGTTTCATGCCTAAATCAAAGTGCTTTGATTAAATACATAATCTGCCATATCTTTACAGTAAGTTGGTTAGCAAATCTGCTAGCTATCGCAGGAATCACAAGTGCAAATCATTAACCATTTATACAGTCAGACCTTCATGGTTTATTATATGAAGTTAACACAATAAAACTGCTTTGGGTTAAAAGTTTGAGAATGTGATTTGAAACTTGAGTATGGTTCATGAAGTTATTTTTTATAATGTCTATTACCTTACTTGAATTATTGAAGATAACAGTATATTTTTAAGAATTCAGTAATGTGCATAAAATTGGTTTTCTTATTCATTCCCTGCAGTTCTTGGTTGATTCAGGACGACATCTAAAAACTGTATTCTTTGAACTTCTAAACTCATGGAATGAACTGAAATCAAACTTTTCCTTCCCCAGCACTTGTTAACTTACCATACCCAATTCTGTCATCTGTATTACTAAAACTCTGAACAAAGCAAAGTGAATTTTTCACTCACAAATTACTTGGATTTCAAAGATCTGTTGGAGAGCTGGAGTAGCTTCAGACAGCTTTAATTGACATTGTCAGAAACAGTTATCAGGAACACATTTTTTTACTGCCTTAACCTGTAGTATTTAGAATGTGTCTAGACTTCTGGACAGGAGTTAGTGTTTTTATATTAGAAAAATTAAAAATTATGCAAGTAAAGCAGTTGTAAAATAAAGACAATTTCCCTCTTGAAACTGTTAATTAAAATGGCATTGAAGATGTGTTGTCATTTTCAGGCATTGTAACGATGTGGTATTGAACTGGAGATGTGTTTGTGTCTGTAAGGTACATGCTCAGCGATGTACACTGTAAATAGCCTTTGCAAAAATTGGTTTGATAAGGATGGTAATTAACATCACCTGGTGAGTTCAGTTAAAAAGTCAGGATTCTTTTCAAATGATTGACTTCCGGTTTTGTGGCACAAACAGAATTGTTAACAGCTGTAACACGTGGTACTGATCAACAATCTCCTGCTCTTACTGTACTCAACTGCAGTTGAACAGTATTGCAAGGCAAGAGCAGATAATGCAGTAAGCTGGGTTTAACTGTACCGAAAATACACCTGCTAATGAAGAGCTTTCCTAATAAATGGATACTAACTTGCACAGGTATTAACTCATATATATCAGGAACATGACACTCTAAATTGATTTGTTAAAATAAATTGAGTGTATTGACAGCATTGATTTATTTACTGGGAGGAGAACGTTTAAGAGTGATATTTGTCATGATTCATGTAAAATAAATTTAGAACTGAAGTACAGCTTTTCAAGGAGTCTCTTAAACATGAAAAATAGGATATGAAATCATGCAGAGTCCTTTGCATGTAAATAATATAATTTTACTTGTCTTCATAGTATAAAGATTAGGAAATACCCTTTAAATTCAGGTTTTTAATGTATGTCTGAAATCTGTTTCCAATCTGTGTGTTATGCTACGAGCCTCTTTTATAGAAAATACAAAGATTTTATGTAATGAAAGAGACTGTCCCCAAGGACTTTTCACTGCATAAATTCTTTTTTTTTTCTCTTGAAAATAAAATTGGTGATATTCCTGGGTTAGTTGAATAGCTTGTCATTCTGGAAAAAGAAACAAGCTAGCTAAAACATAGGAACCCTGCTAACTAACTGCAACTGCTAAGCAGGGTCATATGAATACATAGCCTTCCTTTCAAAATGTTACCTATTTAACAGCACCTCTTACTGTTTTCTTAATGTGCAGTTTCAATGTCTTAGGAAGCAAAACTGGCTTTATTTGACATTCACTGAAGAGGTAGTAACTATATCATATTGTCTATAAATAGAAACTTGGTTATCTATGTACTGTCATGTTTCTATGATTCAAGCAGTGGTTAGTCTTAATGATACACTGAATCCAGACTTCGGTACTTGGATAGAGCAAAAACACCATTTAAAGAAACTTAATCATTTTTTTTCTTTTTTCTTTGGGATTTTTTTTTCTGTTGTTGAATGCATGGAATGGTTTCATAAATCCAGTATGTTGTTTTTTTCTAAATACTCTGGAGTTATTTGTATGTGTAATTTAAACTTGTGATGATGTGTAATTGGATAGTCATGGCATATTTTTTTTCTTTTGTGGGGAGGGAAAGGTGTACAGAATTCATAATGTGCTTGTTACAAAGGTAACTGTGCATTGTTTTGGACGGGGATGAAAACTGTATTTCTGATGCCCTTTTAGAAGTCTAAAGAAAAAAGTGCAAGTGAAGAGCACTACTTTAATATTTACTAAGAAAGAATGTACATATTAAAAGCATTTCAAAATTTATAGAAATATTGCTAGTACTGTTGTGTTGTAACTGAATTGTATCTCATTTGAAACAGCCCTATTAGTCGTTCCTAGCCGTGGGATTTTCCTGTGAATAAGGCTTTTGACAAGTGCAGACATTGGAGTACATGGTGTAAGCAGACTTTAGCTATTAGTTGTGCCTTTAACTCAGCTAGGTTGCCACTCAAGATTTCAGCTGTTAAAAATTGCAGGTCTCTCACAGACACTTGTACCTGTGAGTCTCCTCCTGGTGACCACTGAGTAAAAATGAGCAGTTCTGGTTTTTCAGGCCAGTACAAAAAGATTTCTTCATTGTTCTGCTGTAACTGGAAGGAAAAAAATCCTGAGAAATTTAATTGCTCCTTAAAATATTCTGCTAAAAATATTTTACTGTTAAAATTCTGAGTTAATTACTTCATTTAAGAACAACGATCATCAGCCAAATGAATTTGGGGGGAAAGCACGAGGAAGGGCTGCGTGACTGGTAGTTCTTAAATTGAAAGCAGTGTGGCAACACAATGGATTTTGCTCTCTGCAGGCGTAACAGAACTGTTAGTTTGGATGGATGTTGGGAGCAAGTTGGGATGATTTCTGTTTCTTCATGGGTGGCGGGGTGGGAATTATTGTTGCCTGTGTTCTGTATCATGTTATTAATGATTCAGGGGTTGTTCCTGTTGAAACTTGGTTGAATTACTAAAATTGTCTGTTTTCTGTAGTGGGTCCCTTCAGTTGAGGAAACCATTGAACTTCTGCTCTTCTAATTTCTGGGTATTTGTACCAAGCTGAAGGTTTCTGGTTCACTGAAAATTGGTTTCTTAACTGAAACTATAATGTCTTTAATGTTGGTCTATTCTGAAAAGTGCATTTAAAACTCTTAACATGAAACTTACGGTTTCAGGAACTTATACAATGCTCTTTAAAAAGACATGCTTAGGAACATCTGCTATAAACAAATACATTTTCTGTCTTTATTTGTAGCATTAAGTGATCCCTTAACTTGGTTCAGTATTTTTAATTCTGTCCATGGCAGAGGGTAAGTCATGGATCACTCAAAACCACATTGCCACAATGAACTCAAAACTGACTGGTATGAGGTGGTTCCGTTTCCTCACAGATAGCAAGTCCTGTACTAACAGTATTTCCACTTAACTGTTCAATAGACTCTGACTTTAAGTGATTCCTTATTTCAAATACCTGGTGAAGTATAAACCAAGTATGTTATTAGTTAGAGGTGGATTTTTTTCAGAGGCTGTTCTGACAAAGGCTGCCACAGTTTGTTTTTCATGACTGCTCTTTCCAAAGCCTTACCTATGTATCTAGCAAAGTCATGCCTTGAGCTATGTCTGCAAGCAAAGCTCTGGATCAGAGAGAATTCCTCTCTGATGTGGTTCTGTAACTTTGACTCTCAGACAGCCAGGCTTTAATGTGCCTTTTGAAGAGGCATGGGACCCAGGAGACCAGTGCCTTTTTGAGCTGTAGCCAGTTAGCCAAGAGTAGGAGCTGTATCAGCTGCTGTCCCTCTGCTGCTGGGGGCTGAGTGGCTGGGCTTATATCTAAGGGCATGTGCAAGTTGTGCTTCTGGTCTCAGAAGTCGTCAAAGGTGCTGTGAAAGATTGATAACCTGACATTTTCACCTGTTCACAGAGGCAGCTAGTGAATGTGGAAAACACCTGCAGCCATGTCTGAAATTACTGCAGTGTTACGTTTTTTCAAGAAGGAACAGATTCCAGAGAAAGCTTCCTTGGAGGGGGTAAAGAAGCCAATGAGTGCTGGGACTTTTTCAAGAATGCTCTTCTGAAAGCACAAAAGAGTTCATGCCCTTTAAAGATAAGGGATATAGGAGAACCAAGAGCCCCCTTGGCTTAACTGCAAGCTTCCGAGTCTGCTCAAAAGCAAAGCATACCAGCGATGGAAATGTGGATAAATACCCACTGAGAATTATGTGGACATTGCCAGGGTATGCAAAGATGCAGTTAGAAAAGAAAAAGCTCAACTGAAATTGAATTTGGCCACAATGTCAAAAAAAACAATAAAGGATTCTTTGGGTACATAAACAACAAGCAGGAACCAAATGCAAATACTGTCCTGTTGATAAGCAAGTCAGGAGAAATAGTCACCAGTAATGCTGAAAGGGCAGCAGCTCTCAACAGTTTCTTCACCTCTCTCTGCACCAGCACTGCTGGGCACCTGGCCTTGGGACCAGAAATCCAGGCTGCTACACAGATTCCAGCAGTGTCAGTGAAGGAGCTATTTCAGGAGCTGACATTGCAAGGCTGCTCTCTATAATCTTTAGGAAGTTGTGGACTTCAGGGAATGGCAGAAGACTGTAAAAGGATAATGTACCCCCATCCACAAGAAAAGCTTAAGGGAGGATCCAGGGAATTTTAGGCCCATCCCTCTTGCTTCAGTGCCTGGGAAAATTGTGGAACAAATCACAAGTCACATGAAACACAGGACTGGGAAAAGCCAACATAGATTGACTAAGGACAAATTGAGCTTGACAACCCTGATGAACCTCTGTGACAAAGGAACCTGCTTGGCTGGTATGGGGTGGGCAGTGGACATTGCCTGCCTGGATTTCTCCGAGGCTTCCAGTATTATTTCCCACAGCCTCCTCCTGGAGAAACAGATGGGCTGTGGTGTGGATGAGTGCTCTGTGTGGTGGTGGGAACTGGCTGAGAGGCAGCACCCCGAGGGTGCTGGTGAATGGCTCCTTTCAAAGGGGCAGCGTGGCACGAGTGGGGTCCCCCAGGGCTCAATGCTGGGCCCAGCACTGTTTAATGTCTTCATAAGCGATGGGGACGATGGGATCAAGTGTGCCACGATGAAGTTTCCAATGATGACAAACTGAGTGGGAAAGTGGACACCTTGGAAGAGAGAGTCATCCTGCAGGAAGATTTGGATAAGCTGGAGAGTGACGAACAAGAATCTGATGAAGTCCAGCAAGGGCAAGCATAAGGTCTTACACCTGGGAAAACATAACCCAGGTGTGCAGCACGGGCCAAGATCCACCCAGCTGGGGATCATCTCTGTGGAAAGGGATCTGGGGATCCAGGTGGACAATCAGATCAATATGAGCAAACAGTGCTGTGTTGGCAAAGGAAGCCAATGAGATGCTGGGCTGCATCCACAAGGGCATCACCAGCAGAGATCCAGAAGTCATTATCCCACTCTGCTCAGTGCTTATCAGGCCACACTGGAATATTCTGTTCAGTTTTGGTCCCTATTGTGCAGAAAAGATGTGGGCAGGCTGGAGAAGGTCCAGAGAAGAGCCACAGACTGGGAAGCCTGTCACAGGGGAAAAGGCTGAGAGAACTGGGTTTGTTCAGCCTTGAGAAAAAGAGGCTTAGGGGAGACTTTATCACTGTGTTCCACTATTTAAAGAGAAGATGGAGACTCCCTTTTTACAAGAAGACACATGGAAAAGACAAGAGATAATGGGTACGAGTTATTCCTGAGGAGGTTCCAATTGGACACATGGGGAAAATTTTTCACAAAGAGAACAATTAGCCATTGGAATATTCTCCCTGGGGAAGTTGTGGATTTCTCCAGCACTGGAGGCTTTTGAGATCTGTCTGAATAGATTGCTGGGGCCATCTTGTATCAACTGTGCTTTTGCCAAAAAAGGTTGGATCAGATGATCCTTGTACTGTACTTCAAGAAAAAAAACAATGGCACCACCAAATGCCATAAAGCTGGCCAGTTACATTACTGTATTGTTTGAGTGCAGTAAAATTATGAACAGAAAACAGACTACTGTAAAATTCTACATGCTACCTGTCTTCCGTAAGTGGTTTGAGGTTTTTTCCTGTGGTATACATAAAATGCATCTCAAGAATTGTATTTCTATCAATCAAATTCTGGAGTTACGAAGGTGATTTTCTCCAGAAGCTTGAGACTTTGACAGGTCCATGTGTTCTTCAAAGACTCAACTGCTTTATGTTACTCCAGTGTTAAACAGTATCCTTTTCATTACCACCACCATGTGGTTTCTGAACTACAGAAGAATGTAATCCATCAGTGACAGTGTGAGGGGGAATAAAAGCTATGAATTCAGCGATAAAAAAGACTGTAGTCTTGGCCCGACTGAGTTTTGTCAGGAGCAGTTTAGGACAGAGCAGCTGCCTCAGGTGCCTGTTTCAAGTCATGTTACAAGTAACCCTGCTGTGCCAGCATCATCTTTCATTTGACTTGCAGTATGTTGTTCCAGTTTTGTGCCTTAGTTACGCTGCCCTTTAGCTTGTCTGCAAAGTTAGAGTCTTTCAATTGCTTTGAAACTTTTTCAGGTTAAGCCCTTTCTCCATGAGCCCTTGCTTGCATGGTCTGAGTAGCCACTTCAGGAAGAGCTAAATGTGAGATTGCGTGGTGACTCTCGCTGAGCAGTGGCCAACACCCAGCAACAGCAATGCCAGCTCACCCTCACCGTGCCTGCCCTGCCCCTCTGACGTGCTCCAGCAGGGGCAAAGGTGGCTGTTAAATCAGGTGAGGGCTGTGGTGATATGTGAGGGTTATTCTTACTCCAGCTGGCTCTCTGGTATTTCTGCTGTAAGTCAAGTCTGTGGCCTGTGTAGAGTAGTGTTAATATTGGTGTTGCATTAAGTATGAGACTCACACAACTGTCTTTAACTGTCCACCCTCGTAGATACCATCTGTCACCATCATGCCTGGGTGGTTATTTTTAAAACACTTAAAAATCTTAATCATAGTGGATATTTTAAATATCTTCTCCATTTTTGTTGGAATTCTTTTCTGCATTTTCCAGGGATGGAGGTTCAAACAGCAGTCTGCTCTGAACAAATGTGTTTATTTAATTTAAAAAAAAAGGAAAACCTGTCTTTTTAATAAACAAAAATAATGTTACTTGGACTTGACCTGTGTATTGAACACTTTTGAACAGTAGTACTAGTAGTAAAAAGCATTTAAGTGCTTTTCTGGAGTGGGCTCAGCACTTGATAGAATTGAGCTGGCAAATCAATACTGTGCTATTTTATATTCATATACTACAGACCTGCAGTTCAAAGTCATCCAACTCATGCAGCCCGCTGTTAACTGTGGAACTTCTTTATGATGTTTTAGGAGCATGTCTTTTTCTGTGAGCCCTTAGCAGGCATACTAATTTAATTATTGTTTTTGTCATGATTAAAGCACTTTAACTTGTACTGCCTTGAATATAAAAGATAATTTATAGAGATGCGTAATTGAAGAGTTCCAAAGCCTGACACAGGTGACTGAGGGGCACAGGTTTTACATAGCCAAAGATTGCCATATGTTTTGGGTTTCTGCAATCACATCATGTGAATGCTAGACTATGGTCAAACTTACTCAGAAGCTGTACGTGTCAGAAAATAATTTTGTCTGTTTCACTTTGAGGCAGAACATCAGTTATGCAGCACAAGATCATTATGGGAAAGCAGGATTGCAAGTGCTTCACTTTCCATTAATAATTCCATCTCTAAAAATCTTGAGTTTGCACTAATATGCCACTGGAATTTCTGCTGCTAGAGAGCATTGTGCTGGAACACGTTTTCTTATGTGAACACTTAATGTAATGTTAACACCTCTTGAGAGCACGAAGCGTTATCTTTCACACAGTGTTTCACTTCTACTTCGTGTTACTGCTGTATGGAGGACATGATACAGTTTGAGGCTTTAAACTCTTTCAACTTAATCATTCCAATATTTCTTGAGCAGTCCACCTCAAAGAAGGTTATTTTAGCTGAAGTTTAACTGAAGAAAGAATTCCTAATTGCAAATTTTTGCTCTTTTTTTTTTCTCTTACAGCAAATCAGCGGCTCAGCCCTGCTCCAAATGAAGTGAGCTATCAGCAGGGTGTTCTGACAGGGCTTTAAGGATGTCTCTATCAGCATCAGTGTGGTAAAACTCACAGTGAGGGGTGCTGTCTTACAAATATGAAGCTATCCTATGTGGCATTTAAGTGGTTTAAAGGCTCTTATACATTAAACATCAAAAGGGAAGGGGAAAAATTTGCAGATCTGCATTTTCAAACTATGTTTGGGTTTGGGGAATGTCATGTTGGTGATAGGTGATTTTTATATTAAAAATGAAAAGAAAGTTCTCTCCAAAGTGACAAATATGTATCATTCTGGTCTGCAGAAATGGGGTTTCTGAATGCTAAGACTAAACCTCTGGTATTCCAAAGCTTCATACACAGATGTTCAACACTAAATGAGTTGCAGTGGAGATGATGAGTTACAACTGCATCTCACTGAAATCACACTTTCTCTATGCCTTTACTAGTCCATTACTGAATACCACTGTGAGTTGGGACAGCTCTGCAATATTGGCTCAGTCAGGATTTCCCAAAGTTGCCTAAGGCTATAATCAAACATGTTCAGATGTGCATGCCTGTAAAATGCTTTACAGTCACAGTATAGTAATATACATTGATGACCTATATTGGGACACAGCAGAAAGCAGTGTGATTGTCAGACATGCTTTTGAAGCAGTGTTTATATTGCACTTGGAAGTCAGCTGGCAAGTAATGCTATTTCAGTAGAATTATGTTGGCGTTTATTATGTGATTTGCTATACAAAAGATGAAAAATTAGAGAGATTATTTAAACTATCAGTGTTACTTCTGGCGTTAGGTATCTTAGGAGGATGTTTTGGAGACTGTGATGAAGAGAAGCCAAGAGTATATTTGGTTTTTATAATTAGGAGAATATTAGCAGCCTTGATCTTTTGTTTTTCTTTAGAAGAAACAATATAAAATATACAGTATTAGCTTCAGTCTTATCCCCATCACACATACGCATGGTACTAGTGGCTCCATCTTATGTAGCTTTAAATCTAGATTTCCTAGCTGCACTTCCTAATACATACAAAAGATTTATAAATTGGAACAAACTTAATCCAATTAAACTTTCTGCACCATCAGCACTGTACAAAAATGTTTCACTTGCTCTTGAAGTAGTGATACCATCAGTGCTGTATCTCTACACTTCATGAAGGACATACCATGGACCTGTAATTACTTACAGTGTATATAAAAGGTTACATTGCATGTACAGTACTTGCAGTTTGCCTCTGCAGAAAAAGGCACATATTGGCTGTGTTTGAATTGCTGTTGTGTGCTCAGCAAATCAATCATCAAGGGGATTCAGGACAGAGGCTGAAGGGGACAAACCCAGCTGATACTTTCACAGTACAGAGCCACCAGCTCCTATGGCATGCTCTGCAGGCTTGGCTGGAAAGCAATTGATCTCCATTGGTGACTCCCTAATAAGCAGTGGATGGGTAAACAAGCAGAGGATGTGACACTATGAGAAAGTGAAGTGCTTTTTTTGGCATAGAAAACACTACACGTGAGACTGGAAGTTTCCATCATGTTCCTGCCTGCAGTGAACACTGCTGAGAAGGACTGGCTGGCAGGCCCTGGAGTTTGCTCAAGAGTCCAGCAGACTTGGAAGAGAGCAGGAAAAGAGGGATAACTCCATAGATATTCAAAGTAATGATGTTGATGCTTTTCAGTTGCTTTAGAGTTGGTGGCAGCTCAAAGCTCCAGGTTTCGGCACATTTGGTTTAGTATGCTAAAGAATAAAGTGCGCCTGGGGGAAACTCTAAGCAGGTCCCCAGGTAAAGTGGTGATTACTGCTTGAAACCTGACTGGAATCTAAAAATCTGAAACTGGGAAATGTTTCCTGTGTAAGTTACAGGCAGTAATAAATTACAGTTATGGAAGATGTGTTGTTTTAATTCTTCTTGACAGTACTTAAAATCAGTACTGGTTCTCAATAGAATGGAAGAACACGATTTATCACTAGACTGAGATTGTTGATAGAAGACAAAATGATCATGACTTCTACTAGATATAACAACAAAAGAAACCCCAAACAGGTATGTAAACAAAACATGCTTGATGATCAAATGGGGGGGGGGCAGTATCTACATTCTTTTATATTAAAAGAAAAAAAAAGCTGATCTTTTAAAAGAAGGGGAAAACCCATAATCGTATAATGAAGAAGGGAATTAAATCTGGCAACATTCCCAGTGTTGAGCCATACTCAAATGAATCTGTAAATTAAACATTAACTAATCTAACTAATGGAACTAAAAGGAAGTAAATGCTATTTGATGTATATTAGCTTTTCTTAGAAGGTTTGCCTCTCCTATCAATCAAAGACCTCTGACTTCCCTGACTGCAAACTCAACACAGTATTAAAAACTGTCACTGAGATTTCCTTTGCTCAAGCAATCTGGCAAGCGGTGAGACTGCTGGCAACACAAAAACCAATTTATCCAACAGCCCTGTCTCATCCTTGTATGCTGTACTTCATGTTCTATAATTGGCTACAGATTATGGATAAAATGTCCCAGTCAGTTTAATTCTGTGTCCAGCGTAAGCATTCAGGCCAAAAGACCAAAAAAACTCCAAGCATGACCTTCCACTGGGTCAGTGTAGTAAAAGGTCAAGTGTAAATCTGGGGATGTTTTAATCTGAGTAGTGAGGAGGGATGGGGGTACAATCCCAATACTGTGTCCATCGATTAAATGAATACTGTTATGTCTGATGCCTGCAGTTTTACAGGCTTGTACAAAACTGTCTAGATCCCCAAACTAGTGAGAGACGCAATAAACATACTTAAAGGACTGAAAGCAGTGTCTGATGAGAAGAAAATTAATTTATCAAAAAAACTTGGATAAGAGTTTTTGTAGCATAGAAAATATTAGGATATGAGGTGCTAAAGGGCTCATTAGCCTGGTGGAGGAAGAGATGATGAGTTTTAGTAGGATACAGGACCCCTGTACCTTTGAATTTTTTTGATAACAGTGGCAATTAGAGGTGATGTCTCCACTTCTCAGTATCTTCAGGCATGCTGAGCCAGCAGGGGAGAAACCAGGAGAACTAAAACAGAAATTTACAGACTTCCCAAGGCAAAAGGAGAGAGTTCTTTATTGTTAAGGTACTGGCAGAGCCAGGCTATAACTCCAGTGTAAACATCTTCTGCGCAGCAAAATGTGAGCCTCTGGCAGCCCTGTGCAAAAGTGATTAAGAAAGAAGAGCACGGGCAAGGGAGAGGAGAACAGGAGTGGACACAAAAGAGCCACATACTTTCCCAAAGCAGGCACTCCATGTGGAGCAGATTTCCTCTGAGGAGACTGCAGCCCATGGAAAGCAAACACTATCTGAGGAAAAGCTTCAAGAACATGTTACCAAATTGCAAATCTGCTGCCAAGAAAATAATTAGATAATTGCCCAGCCTGTTTTTGAGGTTTCTTGCAAATGTAGCACAAATTATTTCTTCTCACCCAAAATGTTAAAATTAATCTGGGAGGCTGGCACAAATAAGAAGGCCGGAAAAAAAGAGCTAAATCTCAGTGTACTCTAGAACTCACTAGCCTTCTTGTGAGTCCTATATCTTCAGAGCAAAACAGAGAGGCTTTCAAGTCAGAAAAGGGGAAAAATAAGGATACAGTAAAACAAACTTTCCCTTGGAGAACATTTGAGCTCTTGGCAGGGTAACATATCAAAATATTCTAATGACATGTTTCTTAAAACCACTTTCAAGTAGCTGTGGCCCAAGGTAGCAAGAGTTACAAATACACTTTACCATCAGGAAGGAAAATGTTTAAGTATATACTTTTCCTAAGATATTGGAATCACTATATTCTGTAAGACAAATAATGACAAAATATCCCAGTAGTGAGCTAAAAAGTTCCAGGCGTTTCTCTCAACAATTTTTAAAGATTTAAACAGAACTTTTAAAAGGAAGAAGAAATAAAAAACCAAATACCAACCAACTAACCATTTGTTGTCTGTTGTTTGGTGCTGAAACACACTTTAGCTCTGCAAGCAGTTGCACATCAAGCTGTGCCATTGCTTTCTTACAGGCTCTGTGTTCTGAGTTGTAACGTGCTGGAGAAAAGTACTGTTCTCACTCTGATCTTTTTTACGCAAACCAGGGGAATGAATGACCTCTTGAACCCAATTTGAATCGTAGCAGCAGTCCTACTTCATTGCATGTTGGCCAGTCTCTGTGGCAGAGGGATAGCGTCAGACTTTTTTTGGAGACTTACTTATTTTAAAAAGCACTGGTGTTTTTTTAGACTTCATTGCATTAAATATTTCTCCAACTCTGAATACTTGAATCATTTGCATCAAGAGTCACTTAATCAAAGTTGTCACCCCCCTGTGCCTTGGTTTCTGGACAATGTTTAATCCTTTTCTTATCTTGTCTTAACTTGGCCAAATACAAAACAATTAACAATGCCTTTGTTCACTGTGGAGCACGTGGCTAATCCTGCAAGCAGAAGAGGTGATTCCCTTGAGCTTTTGTTTATGTGCTGTAGGCAATGCTGGGCAATAGTGTGATTGAATTATTCAAAGCCAGCTGAACTATGCTGCACCACCTCTGTGGGCTGTGAGTACAGACAGAAGGTGGGAATCACAGGCAGTTTTTAAGCCAACTGTCCTCTTTCAGCAATCTTGTTCAGACAGGTATTAACAGTGTTGGGAAGTACTAGCAACCAATTTTAGTGAGCACTAGGAAGTGCAAGAAAATGCTAAATGGACCAGAGCAGCCTCTGGCAGGAGGGAGAGGTTGTCCCTACAGTGAGAAGATCATGGGGAGACACGGGGAATACAGAGCAGAAGCAGGGCACAGAATATCCTGGGTTTTGTTTAACAACTTGCAGCACAGAGAGCAGCTGGCAATGCAGCAAAGTCGGGCTGTGTCCCTTCTCAGGAGACCAGCAGAGCTCTCAGGGTGTGCTGTGGGGAATGAGTATGAACTGAGTTTAGTGATCTACAGCTCTGCTGAGGTAAGGAGGGGCAGGCAGAAGCCATGAGCCTGCATTTCTTTTCTGGATACATCCCACAGCCTTCACGCTGACCAGCGGCTGAACAAGGGTGTGTCAGGCTTTAATCCTGTGCACTGTTAAATTTCAGCATTGAATATTCCCTTGGAAAAAATTCTATCCATATGGATCCCACTCGAAAGATTACCTACTTTTTCAGCACAGCTGAAACAAGTGCTTGCAAGTAAGTTATTAATTCTGTTGAGTTTGCCTCACGTACTGAGGAAGACAGTGATACTGGTACTCTTCAAGTTTTGATGAATAAAGATGACAGTCTTGAGTATCTGTTGTACCTCTGGGAACCTTGACAAAACTCGGGTGTCATCCAGTTCAGAAGTTCCCCGTTGCATTTTAAAGGATCTTCCCCCATCAGGATATAAGATCAGGTATTCTGGATTTGCAGCCACCTCTGTAACCAGTGCTTGTCATTTCTTGTTTTATAAGACAAAGTGAGAGACATGGGAGTTTTACTTACAGAGGCTGTGGTTGAGGGGGTCTGTATCTGTGGCAATACTCAGGCTCTGAAGCCTCCCTACTACCAAAATCTTGCCAAGCAAACCAAATACAGCTAGTTATAAATCAGGAGCATGATGTGAATGGCTTTTTGAATGGGAATTAATAATTATACAGGAAACTGCTCTGAAGTGATTAGCGTTTGCTGCTTATTCTTTCTTCCTTTTTCTTCTGAGAATATGGACGTTAAAGCCATTGATGGGAAACCATAAGTGAAAGCAGACGTGCAGTTAATTTCTCCTTACAGAGACGAGGGCTGTGCTGGAGAATGTTATAAGCAGTGTCTGCCTCTCGCAGCTCCAGAACCTGAAGTTCCTCCGACCTGGCTGCTAAAGCCCAGCTTGTGCCCATTCCAGGCTGAGGGATGCAGCTGCTGCTTCCCTGTTTGCAGGCACAGGAGCCCGGCAGGGACAGCTGCACAGATGGCCACAGACAAGGTGCTGCCTTCATCTGGGCCTCCTACATGGAGGACTCAGAGAAGACCCAAGTACAGACCAGCTGGTCCAGCTTGATGCTTGCTAGCAAATAACACCCACCCACCCACTGATCACTCACTGATCCCCCCAGCAGCTGGCACTTGCTCCTTACAGCCCCCACACACAGTGTGGAGAGTGGAAACTACGCAGAGAGACACTTTTAAAAGGTTTTATAAGAAGAGAGGGTGAGCAGGCAGTGTTCGGCCAGACTCCGCACATGATTGACCTCTTTTACACCCCTTTCTGTCTGATCCTCCCTGCGCTCCTTCCTGATCCCCCTCCTCTAATTATTCCCTCCCCTTTGCTCCTTCACAATCCCCTTCCTCTAATTAATCCTTCCAAAGTTTTGTAGAGTCCCCCTCAAATATCCCAAACCCTCCTGTTCTTGTTTGAGCCTTCTTACCAGTTACAAACTCCAGGTGACCCTGCCCAAAGCTCTTCAATGGCCCATCAATCAGTGACCTGTCACTTCTGGGTTTTGTCATTATCTCTCTGGTCCCTTTTCCACCAGGTTTGCATCTATGTGTCCTTGTTTATGGAATCCTCCTTAATTTATTGCCACCTTTGCTTTGAAAAGGTCAGGTCCTTGGTCAATAACCTTCATGAAGCAGATGCTCTTACCTTCCATAAGGCATGCATGCAAGGGTTTCATCTCTAACTTTCCTGCTCTCTGGTACAGAAGGACAAGGTCTCACAAGGTTACCAGTGAGATAGTCCAGACCTTGTGGTTTGTTATTTTCCTTTAGGCTCTTGAGTATTTGTTTTGTTAATACAGATGTTTCATTTTACAAGAATTTTAGCTTCATTTTTGAATATGAATCTTGAAAATATTTTGTTTATGCATAGAATCTAGTCAAAACTATAAACTCAGTGCTAAGTGGCTTTTCTTTTTATACACAAAAATCCCTGCCAACCCCCTGCAAGTTTTAAAAGGACAAACTAAGAACAGAGGTTATATAAAGTTCCTACTTAGAGTATTTTTAATTTAATTTACTATAGTGGCTTTACAAGTAGGGATAAAGCATAGTTAGAAACATTCCTCTGTGCCAAGTTAGCTTTTATCTTGAAGTTCCTGTTCTGTGCAGATGTATGTATGAAATAATGAAGAGCCCCAAAGCAACCATATAGGGAAGCATTGGAGTACTTTTCAATGTTATATTTTGATGATAAATTGTGGAATTTGGTACCAAGCCAGGATGGATGGCAGTAAATAAATTATGCTTAGGGTCAGGGTAGATATACAGACCTCCTAACAGTATTTTCTTAATTATTTTATGTGGAGGACAATGCAAGCCTCAAATAATAAAACATTAAAAATCAGCTGCTTGGCAAGTAGTTTAGCTCAAATCTGCAGCAGTGCTCGAATATGCAGGATTGGATCCTTCCTCCTTATGATGTGTGTTCCCCTCACACCCCACCACCACCAGAGCATTAACTACAGGTAGTGGCAAGGAGCTCAATGTTACCTTGTATATCAGTTACATGAGGGAAATTCCAGCCACCCCAAGAGCAGCAACTTTGGGAGTGGATTAGGAGGGCACAGTGAAAGAAAACAAATGTCTTCAGAATTTGGGGTAAATTCAAAGCATTCCATGACCACCCCCGATATTGTATTTCCTTATAGAGAAATGGAGTTTATTTCTGCTGCTTTGCCACTCAAGAATTGCGAGACGAACTACAAGCTTTGCCAAGGCAGCGCCAAGCCGGTTCGCCCTCACCGGGCTCCTTGCGGGCGCGGCGGGGAGCGGCCCCCGCAGAACGGCCCCAGCTCGCTGAACGCCCGGGACTCCGCAGCCCGAAACCCTCCCGCGGCTCGCCGCGGCTGCTCTGGACCGCTGGGCGAGTGCAGGCGCCCGTGGGGGCCGCAGACCTTCATCTGCCCGCCTGGGCTGGGCCGGGCCGTGCTCTCGGTCCCGCCCGCTGGGAGGGGCGGCCCCAGCCCAGCCCCGCCCCGCGGAACGGCGCGGACTGAGACGCGGAGCGACGGAGCCCCGAGCAGCCGCGAAGATGCTGAGCTCGCCCTGGGCACGATTCTACTCCAACAGCTGCTGCCTTTGCTGCCATGTTCGCACCGGCACCATCATCCTCGGCGTCTGGTACCTGGTGAGCGTGTCCCTCGCTGCGGGCGCTCGGCACCGGCCGCGGCGGCGGTCTGGGGGGCTGCTCCGGGGGTGGGGGTGCCGACCGCAGCGGCTCAGGCTGCCCGGGCGGGTTTCGGAGGGAGCCGCGCTGTGAGAGCAGCGTAGTGCGCAGGCAGTGCCGCGCTCATCCCGGCGAGCACAGCTCAGGCTCGGGCTCAGGCACAGGCTGAGGCACAGGCTCGGGCTCAGGCTGCTGCCTCGGCTCTGCCGAAACTGGGGCATGGAGCATGTGCGCGTTCAGGGTCAGGGCAGCGGGGCAGGCAGTGCATGGGCAGGCTCGACTGGGTCTCAGCCAAAAAGCTGTTTGGGGGTTGAAAATGTGATGAGTGAAGACCCCTGGTGTGAAGGTTTCCCCCCGAACTTCGGGGTGGTCTCAGGCCGGGGCTGGCTGCAGCACACGGGCCCCGCCGGTGCATTAGCTCCATTAATGCTGCCCAGCGCCTGGAGACACCGCGCAGAAAATCGTGTTTTATCATCTCTGGTCGCTGCTTCATGAAGCAGTCGGGTGTTCTTGTCACTGCTGTCCCCTGTGTGGTAGGTAATCGTTTGGCAGTAGTGTTTTGGTCTGCCTGGGAGGGAGCTGAAACCTTCCAGGCAGCTGTTCGCAGGTGCTAGAAAGACATCTTTCCTCTGCCAGGATTACGGGACATGAGTGAGGAATTTACCCTGGAGGCATCAGGATTACCATCAGTAACCAAAGGCTGTTTGCCACCCAGTTATTTGGCCCGGGGAAAAACTCGGTGAGGAGGAGCCACGTTAAGCCCTCAGTTCCTCTCTGGCAATTGTTTCTCCATCCCTTGAAGTGTAGGAAAAGCAGTTTTCCCAGAGCTGGTCCAGCCATAGTCGCAGGGTTTTCAGAATAAAAGGAACTGGTTGTTTGCTGTAGGTAATGTGGATGTACTTGGTCAGTCTCTTGGTGTGAGGAATCAGTCTGATGGCAAGGCTGTGCAGAGCTGTTTGCCAAGCATCATTTTTCAAATGATTGCAGACCGTAGCAGATTAGATCCGGGCTTATTTGCTAACTACTGAAATTCCCTGCAGAAGCAAGTGAAAAATGCAGGGCTAGCCTCCACCGTAGGACAGCTCATTAAATAAATTCAGCCAGTGTAATAAAAAAGCTAAGTTGACATTTATGTCCTAGAAATCGTATGAAGTGTTCTGTGTCCTATAAAATACATATTTCACCACTGAGAAAATTGTGCATTAGTTCAACCATTTCTTGCTCCTGGTTTAATAAAATATGGTTAATGGCAACATCCACAGCCTGCAGTATCTACAATACTGACAGTATTGTAAAAGATGCCTCTCTTTGCATGGCTGCATTGAAGTTTTAGTAAGTTGTAACATGACCTGAAAGCTTTTGAACGTTTCTTCTAGGGTGCGTATTATTTGTTTCTGCCTTCAGCTGAATGAAGCCTTTTCACATTGGCTCCACAGAAACAGGGATACAGATATTTTAGCTGTTCAGCGGACCTAAAGTTATTTGAGGAAGAGGGAAGTGCATCACCTAGGCTTGGATACAAAGAAAAGCCTGATAGCTTTTTAGACTGTTATCTAATCTGTTATTAACATTTAAATACCAGTGGGCCAATTTCACATAGTATTTTACTGCAAAGTCTGTTTTTAAATTTCCTTTCCTATGAGCAGGTATTTCCTGATTTACACCTCTTGCTTCTTTTGCTTTCATAAGTTTTTCAGGGTGGATTTCTAAACTACTTCAAACTGATATTGTACACATTTCTTTCTGTGCTTTCTTCCCTATTGCAAATATTTGAATTTTAAATTTAATCATTAAGAATAGATACTTAGATGCATGTAGATAATAAATGCTAAACCTTTTTGGTCGCTTATTGTATTAGGAAACAATAAGTAAGGAAGGAGTAGCTCCTTGAATGAATGGTCCTGGTTGAAAGGTCTGGTTGACAAAGTCATATACAAATAGATTTCTTTGGCTCAGAAGAACAGCTATGGTTTGGTTACCATGTAGTGTTGAGGGTTAACATAAAAATAGATGTTGTCCTGGTGGCATTTTTTTTCTCTGCATGCATTTTGGGTGATTGCATTATTCCAAACCACACATGACCTATGAGCATTACTTCAAAGTTCAAACAAAAAGCCTCTCTGATTTTTTTGCAACACCAACATGTATTCAGTATACTCTTTGCCATTATTCTTTACAGGAAATTACTTGAGGAAAAACATGAACCTAGAGAACGAATAGTTTTCTTGTTGCTTTTTCATTTCTCACTACTTGTGAAGTGTAAGTTTTATTAATTCTATGACCATGAATGCAATGATCCAGTAGTAGAGGCATCTGAAGGAGGAAAAAGCAGTAGCTTAAAAGTTTTGGCAGACTTTTAACACAACATTTTCTGTTGTGTTAAACCAGCTTTGAGTTAATATAATTTCAGGAGGCAGAATTTAATGTCTGAGTAAATGTGGAAAAAATAGCTGCTGAGATGGAATTCATCTTCCCATAGCAACTCTCCCAGTGCCATGCTGTGCACTGGGAGCTGGAGAGGTGTTGATAACACAGTGCTGCTTTGATTGCTGCTGGGCAGTGCTGGCACAGCATTGGTGCTATGTCTCAGTAAGCTGGGGGGCTCTTTAGTTTTTATGTTTCACCTGGGTGTTTGGGGTCCTACAAATCGTGGAGAGAGTGGAAGTTGAGTGCACATGGAGTCATCAGGGCTGCTGTTGAGGGCACTATCCCACAAAAGTCAGGGGCAGGAGCAGTGTGCTCTTCCAACACAGGCAGAGCAGCCACAGACACTTACAATGGTCTCATAACGTATCAATAGCTGGGAAATAAATATTTAACTTTGCTCTATTTTAGAACATAATGGATGTCAGAATACTAATGTTTCTGTAGCTCTTGTGTTTCAGTAGTTTCTCCCTTGTAGAGCCATTGGTACTACATCTAGAGTAATATAACACATCACTGCATGATACTGCTATATAGCATAATAATGCAATTTTCATACTGTCACTGAGCACTGAGGTACTTCGGTGTAAAAAGTAACTTGTAAGGGTTGGAGTAGCCAGGGGAAATTTCATGAAAAGAATATCTAATGGGGTTGGAGAATAGCCCAGACCTCAGGAATTAATGTGCTGCCATGGGGAGAAAAGCTTTACAGGGGGTGCTGCAATGTTAAATACAAACATTATGCCGAGGACTAAAATGGCAGTAATATGACTGGCTGGGGGTTAATGTCAATTTCAAACCTGAAAACCAGTTTGGTTTGGCTGGTTATTAATTTTTGGGGGTTTTATCTGTCTGAGATGGACTGTATACTTCTCTGTATTGTAACATGAAATCAGAAACATTTTGGGGCACAGAAGTCTTACAAGTGCTGTACTAAAAAAAAAAAAAAAAAGAAAAAGGGAAGTGAAATTAGAAAGTCACTTCCAACAGCTTAATTCTGTCACTGTGCTGTTCAGGGCAGTGACAATGCTGAAATGAGCCAAGTTCAGATCTCCAGCAGGTGCTGGAGTCTGGGGGAAAGCTGGCATTTCTGTTTCCAAGTGACCCAGTCAGTGCTGGTGAGTCAGAATAACAACACCCCTGTCAGTGACAGCTTTTATAAACACAGCATGTCTTCTTCCTGAGGAAATGGACTCCATTTTCCTTGTCTAAAACACAAAGAAGGAACATCAGATGTGCTGACAGTGTCATGAAAGGATTTTCCACTCTCCTGGCAGTGGATTTTCTGCATACCCTGAAGATCCACTGACACCATCTGGAATAATAGGAATTCCAATTACTTCTGATTGACTTCAGTAGGGAGAAGATGAAATTTTAAGGTATCAGTTCAAAAAAATAAACAATGAAAGAAGGAGCCTTCATTTTTTAGCTCGGTGTGCCCAGTGCCTCCAGCTACCTGCCCTGGGCACAGGCTGCTCCTCCCCATGGTCCCAGAGTCCCCCGGGAACCCCAGGAGCCATTGCCATGCCTGGGGAGCCACTGCCCTCCCTCTGCACTCCCTGAGGCCCTGACAGCGAGGGGCTAAAAAAAAAACTAATGGAAGGCTGAGAACCTTTTATAACCACAAGTTATCGAGTTGTGTGTCTCTCACTGGAGGATGTGCAGTAAGAACATAAATAGAGCAAGCTGAAGTTTTTTTCCAGGGTAGGTTAAATGTTTGAGCTGCTCTTTGTGGAAAGCTCAGCATGAATTGCTAGTTGTGACATTTCAGTTCTGGGTTTTTCTGAATATACTGTTGAAAGCATGTCTAATGTCTATCTCTGTCCCAGTCATTTTTTAATAAAAGGATTGAATCCTGATGATGAAAAAACGTACTGGTAGTAGACTTATATTGGAAAGCAAAAGAAAAGCACAGCATGCTATGGTCTCACTGATTTAAGGGTGAACACCCTGACAAGATTGGTAGACTGCACTTGATCTGATGTCAAAAGGAGAAGATACATATTTTGTGACTAGGCCACATTTTATACCCTGCTATTTCCCAAGCCTCATGCAGAACAGCATGTATGGCAATGTGCTTAAATAGCAGTTAGAAGATTTCAGTAATCTTGGCTTACTTGGTAGGGGGTAGAGATCAGCAGTGACTGCTCATGTAAACAAAATACCCCTACACTGGATCCTTCCAGGCTGCTCCTATAACCTTTACTCTGTGTGAGACTACTCATGTCAGCAAACAGTTGTGACTGATGGTCCCTTGAACAGGGTGTAAAGGCCCTTTTAGGGAAAATAAAGAAATTCAAAGAAAGAGTTCTTGATTATTTTCAAGCCCGTGAGAATCAGGAGATTTCGAAAACTGAAAAAAGAGCTGAAGTTGTGAAAAGGGCAAAATTGCACAATTAGAAAGCCTGGTGTGTTATCTCAGTGCCAGGTTGTGGGAATTTTCATGAATACAAACAAAGCCTTGTGTTTTACTTAGAAAATTAGCTTGCTTTGTTTTTATGTGGAATGAAGTGGGCTAAAAATAAAGGATTTTCAACTTTATATCTGTATGAAGGGTCCTAATAGCCAGCTCACTGTAGGCTCAGTTCCTTCATGTCATCCTGGGATGTTGCTTCCCTTGTACCAGTGTGATGTAGCCAGGGGTTGGGTCAGGTTATCGTGCAGGCAGCACTGCCTTTACCACCCCCAGTGACAGTCCAGTGCTGGTGGCACTGGGGAAGGAATTCTTGCAGAACAGGGCCTGCTCTGGATTCACCAGGTGTTTGCCCCTCCATGGCCCTGACCTGGGCTGGATATTCAGGGGAAAGAGCTGGATGGTGCCAGTGACATTCTAATTCCCATCCCTTGGTAGGAGATGTAGTGTCAGCAGCACGTGAAATTTCTCCTCTAGCAAGTGAAGGTGTCATAATGTGAAATTACTTGAGATTCCCAATTCTTCTAATAGAAATGGCTGAATTGATTAAATATTTATGTCCTGAGTACCATGTCTGTAAAATGATCATTAGTTTTTCTATTGTCCATACTTCATAAGATGAAAGACAAGATTGTGGAAAAAAAGCCGTAATATTCCCAAGTAACTCATTAGACTCTTCCTATGCACATGCTTGCTATTGAGGAGAGTGGAGAGAAAATTTGGAATTCATTATGAGTAAAGGAAAATACGAATCTTACTTATAAAGGCTTCCCTGATGTCAGGAAAATTAATCCACAAACACTAGAAGTTTATGTCCAAAAAGGAGACAGAGGAGTCCTGTAACTTTATTCGAATAAAGGGAGAGGCCATGGGGCATTTCCTCTGGGATCTCTCAAATTTTTGGAGGATGCAGCCTCCTTTTTATCATATTTTCCCAGCCGCATGTCCCTCTCTCTCTTTCCCCATTGGCTGAGGTATTTGCGAGGTGCAGACTTCCCAAAATGCCTAACACCTAAGACCTCCTTCTAATGTGTACCCTCCCTCTTTTTCCTTGTGTCTCTGTTCTTTTTCTCTAAATCCAGAGATTTAGCACAGTCTTGAGTGAGTAACAGTCTGTGTCAATTAGTGGAATTCCTATGGAATTTGTGTTTTCCCCCACTGCTTCTTTCACCTCACCGTATCTGGCCTTATCTACCATCAGGCCCACAGTTTGTTTGTAAAGACACCTCCTCATTCCTTTCACTGATGATTGATGTACATGTTGAATATCCAGCTGAGACTGGAGTCAGAGGAGGTTCAGGGTGTATGCTCTTGGACTGGATCACGTCCATTTCATTGTCTTCAAGGCTAGGGGGAAAAAATTACTGATTCTGCACACAAATATCTGCTCAGGCCCTGTATGGTATTTTCTTAACAAACTGAAAGCACATGTATGTATTTCAGGTATGTCACAGCAAAGAATAAAGACCAATAATGATCATTAGCATAAACAAAATGATCTTATCTGAAGGACCTTCTCAATAATCACATTCTGATTGTAACTTCTCTAGGGAGACATTGTTAAATAATACAACAGTTAATAGCTTCAAGAATGGCATCAGGAGAACTCCATTAAGAACTCTTCCCTGCTATGCACAAGCCTAGGTTGGTTTCTGCAGTGCAGGACCCTATCCCTTCTCCTTTCTCCAGTTCACGCTTCAGGCCCTCTTCAGTTGAATTACAAATTAAAGGAACATATGGGAGGAATTTAAATGGCACAATCAATAAGATAGCTTGCAAAGAGCCTATTCAATCACCTGTATGTGACAGAATCCATCCCTGATCAGGCCAGAAAGGTTATCTGAACAAAGGATGGGTTCATTGGTACACCAAATCCCAAGTTACCTGTGCTTTCTATTCTGGGTGAAAGTAGCCAGATTTGTGTGTTTCCTGTGCTGCAGAGAGAGGTAGAAGCAGCATTTTATTAGTCTGTTCCAGACCCTGTCATACACCAGTATGACATTAAAACATTTGTTAAAAATGCTTTTTCTTGCAAAAACCCTTTAAGTCATTGGAGGGATAAAATTTCTTGTAAGTGTCTTTTGGGCAGCGCTTGCACTTACTGAAGTGTTTATTAGTCTGTGACACAACACAGGGATTTATGAAAATGTCTTTAAGCTCTAATCCCCTAACATAGGCAGTTTTTCTTATATCACCAAATACCACAGTAGGATATTTCATGGAGTGTGTAATCATTGCAATGACAGCTGATAATCTGCATCAGTTGTCTTGATAATGACACAATTGTCTCATCTAATCAATACAATTATCAGCTCAGAAATTGCAAACATTTGTAAAATACCCTTTTTTCTTACTAAGGCCTTCAATTGGATAATAAATTCCCTCCAGTGAGAAAACAGATGGTTGGTTGTAAGAGGAGCAAAGTTTACATAAATGCTTGTTGAAGGAAAGGATCCCGTTAAGAGTTCAGTATGCTAAAATTACATTTGGGTTTTTATACCAAAAATCATGAATATATTTATAGAAAGGAGAGGAGGTATTGCATTAATCAAGTAAATGTGTTTGGAAGTTCTGTTGAAGGTTAATATGTATCTCCTAGTGAGCCAGAGGAGAACACATTAGACTTCCTAAACTGGTCGTTGATTAGACTGACGTCAGTGAAAATGCAATTAGTCTTATATATTCTTGGACATATGGAACGGATGTTGCGAAATAGCCAGGAATTAATTTCCTTGATTGCTTTCTTTTTCTCTTGTTTTATTGTGAGGCTTATGCTTTGACTGTAAAACTCTGGAAGTTTAAAGTGGCCGAGGCTTGAAAATGTGCAGGGCAATTTCTGTGCTGTTTTCCACCAGGGCTGGAGGTTTGAAGCCCCAAATCTCCAAACAGCAGAATAAGAAGTAAAAACCCACACTTATGTCTGAAGGTGTGAGAGAGTGCTCCTGGTCAATGTGAGGTGAATTGCCAGGGATTCATTAATTATGGAATTAATATGGACTTGAGCCTCACACACTGTTCCTGGACCTCCTGTGGGTCAGCTCTTTTTCAGGTGTCTGCAGTCAGCTCTAACTGCTGTCATCCTGGTACTCAGCCTTGAAAGGGATTTTGGGAGTGCTCTGACTGCTTTTCATTTTGTTGCTGGCATGTGCTGAGCAAGGTCTTGTTCTATCCAGAGATAAATTAAGCTGCTTAAAACAGGCAGGACAAATGCTTTTGGCAGAAATACAGGTTTGTGGGAGATTTTCACCTTGGAGAGATGCATTTCCCAACAGTGAAACAGCTGTGGCCAGACAGACAGCATACATGTGATCATGTTCTTAATAATCGTTTTTCTGATAAGGTTTTCTGTAAGTTTTTATTGCATACCAATTCTTTGCTTGTTCTCCGTTGCATCCTGAACCAAGATGACCTTTAGGAGAAATTGTGAGTTGATCGGCAATGACACAATTTGAACATGGGTATATGTGGTTGTATTTCCCCATAAATATTTCCCTAGAGGTCTTGCTGAGCAGAAGACCTCAGCATTCATTTTCAGGACTTTCCTTAGATACAGGTTAAACTTCCTTTAAATACAGTGGAAAAGTGACAAAAACTCCATTGATAAATTTGTATACAAATAGCTTATTTACTTAAGCCAGGAATGGACTAAGAAAAAATAATGCTATGATCCAGTTGTTAAAATTATGAAGGAGATGCCCCTGCCCAAATTAAGGCGCAAACAAGACCATGTGCCAAAGTCAGTAGTAAGGATTTTATTTAACAGCAAATTGGAGGTAGAAAGAGATAGAAAAAAATAGAAAAGGGGAGAGAGGAGAAGAAAAAAAGTGACAGAGAGACAGATTAAGTATAAAATATCACCACTCCATGGATTCTGATGATGTTGATCCTGTTCTTCTGGGATCCTGGTCTTCTTGGTGGTAAGGGTCCTGCAAAACACAGAGTTCAATGGATTAATATCCATTTGGGCCAGGTGGGAATGCCCAGGTACCTCCCCTGCGGGGAACAAGTTTGATGCAGTCTCTTGCAACAGACTCTGGAGCAGTTGCATCTCTTTGCATCATATGCAGTGCTCTGTGCAAGGCCTCAGGAATGAGTTTGGAGGGGCTTTGGGGGGTCTTTGATGGATTATGGCACCTCCTCAAGTGCCTCTCATGTGAATGTCCCGTGGATGTGGCCTGTGGGGTTCGGGGTTTCAGAGCTGGGCTGGTTTGTGTAAGGGAGGATGGGTGTTCACTGTCTCTGACCTGAGGTTACACCACACACCCAAAACTCTCCTTCTGCCTTGGCTGGGGGAGAGTCTGTGCAAACCTGGCCTCTGCAGATGAGTCTGTGGGCTATGGCCTCCCCCACCCTAAACAAAGCCAGAGCTGATTTTCAGGACTGCTGCTGGGTTTGTCTTTCTTATGGATGCATTCTTCTCCCTCAGCCTTGTTCCCTTGTCCCTAGACCTGAGATAATTGCACAATAGTGTCACCTTTATCTTATCTCAAGTTCCCTTAGGCAGCTTAACTCGCAGTCTGAAGTTCCCCTCGGGGCATCTTCAGGGAGGGGTGGGCTTTGGTGGTTGTGACTTCTTTATACAGTTTTGTCATCATGGGCAAAAAGTCCTTCCTAACAATGTTTAAGCCATGAAGTATAACATTTCGGTCTGTCACAAGTACGTAACAAATTAAACTCTCTCTCTCTAGGGAGGCAGAAACCTCTGATGCATATTGCACAATCTGTCCATCTATTTTTTTAAAATAAATTTAATTGTTACCATATTTTAGTAATAACAGACCTCTTGTGGTTTGGGTTTTAAGCCTGTTAAAAGGCTGGCAGTAGGCAGTAGTTGAGTCATTTGTATAGAAGAGTGCTGGTAAATTATTCTGGACTTCCTATATCAATTTAATCAGCGTAGTCTTTAAAGTTCACTGTTTAGTGTCACAGCAATCAAAGCTGAAATTGTGTATAAAGTCTGACTGAAATATTTTAAGCAGCTTTCTATTATATGCTCTCTATAATATGGATTTTGTAATATGCTAGTCTGAGCCTGCCTGGATGATTCTTTGACTTCCCATGAGTATTATGGAAAAATAGTGACAAGAATTGCAGACTCTACCCTGTCTTCTCCAAATTAAAGAATATAAAAACCTAATTGCTGCTTCTGACCTGACTAATGCTCTCCCTATTCCAGTGCAGTATTTCAGATAGCAGCCAGAACCATACTTTGAGAAACCACACAGGGAGAAAGAACAACTTGTCCAGGGACAACATTTTCTTTTATTCTCCTATAGTTTTAAGATTGGGCAGTCACCTGAAGCAGGAAGGCTTCTATTTTGTTTTTAATAACTTTTGCCTCTCCTTAATAAATAGCTCATTCTTTTCTGTATTCCTTCAGCCTTTTGGCTTCAATTACAATGCCTGATAATGAGTTTCACTGGTCAAAGGAGTGAAGGATTCACTTTTAACCCAAGTTCAAGTGTCCCTCTTTCTGTTTTGTTTCACTGGATGAAAAGATAATTGAGTGTGTCTGGGTTTTCTACCTTGGACCACTCATTAAATTGTGCATCACTAACACATCTGCAGCTTGTCCCCAAGCACTGGAAAGCTGAAATATTTTCATTAGCATGAGGCAGAAGGCTTAACACAGCAGAAAAAAAGAGAGAGATGTCTACTCTGACAGCCAGGATTCTCCTGCTCCTCCATTCTTGGAGTTCAAGCCAGTGACTGTGGTGTGCTCTGATGTAGCTCCTGTGCCCTGAGAGGGAAAATGATTGAATCATTGCTGTGAGACCCGTCAAGAAACTGAAACACAGAAGGGACATGTTGTTTCTTGTTTTTTCATGTGCTCTTTGCCTGCTCTTCACAGCACTCAGCTTAAAACCTTTATTGATAAAATTGCTTCCTTGTTTCTTCTTTAGTCAGAGGTCAGAAAAAGCCCCCAGTGAACACTAAAAAACACAAAACTTTGTCTAGCAGGGAGAGACAGAGAACAGATAGAAAAGTCTTCCTATATGGGGTAATAAAGCTTAATTCATTATCTACACTGGCAGAGAAGTTTGGGAAAGGCACCCCAGAGAGTACAAATCTACCCTGAGCTATTGAGTTAAATCCTGAACCTGATATTTTTTTCCTTTGTAGCATTCTTTTGTCCTTTTGATGAACAAAAGTGTTCTTGCTTTTATTAATATCTTCTGTGTCTAAAGAAAAAAGCGAAGAAAAAATGCAAAGAACATGCCTAGTGAGAAGGCAAAGGTAGATGGGGACAATTAGACATTGAGATACTTAAATAGTCATTTTCCATACATTCTTACTTTTTCTGATAGTGATACCTACTTCAAATATCCAAGTGCTAGAAAATACACTTCTGTTTCATTTCAAGTAACAAAAGTAGTTTAAGACTGGTGTTTTGTTTCTATCATTTCTGTAGAGAACAGGTACCTAGACTCATAAAATTGCCTTGAGTTTCTTGGAGACAAACAGAGGAGAGGGTATGTGGGTTCTGCTTGAGATTTTCTTCAGTTTTATTAAAAACTTTTAGGATTTCTTACTAGTAAAATTAATGTCCTTGGCCATTTGCTTCAATAATATCTCTGCAGAGGACAACGGACAAAACCATGCCAGTTTTGTGGGATATTAAAAATATGTTAGAACTTTGTGTGTCAGTTCATACATGTTACTGGGCTTCACAGTGTCATGAAACCAGCTCTGGAACTGTAAAAAGGGGCACAGGCAGAGAGTTAGTCCATCAATGCTGAAATTTAAGGAGGGTGCTTAAGTGGGTCTGTCTTGAGTTCAGTGAGGCAGAAAACAGCCACAGAATTAAAACTGTACAAACATCTTTCACCACACTTAACACTCAGACTGCTACGTGCATGGATTCAGTTATAAATTGAACCCTCAATAGAAATAAAGCTAGGGGAGGGCTCTTCTTTTTTCCTGTAAATACAGATATCTCTTCACTGCATTAGAAGGTCTTGGGAATACTGTAGTAGAATATTTGTAGAGGGGACTCTGTAGACTTCAAGAGAAACATCACTGTATTTTTGCAGTGTGTTGATTTAAAGTGAGCATAATATTTCCTCTTCTAAACTCCTTTATCAAAACTATTTTGTTTTGACTCTTGACTTTAAGCTGGAGAAAAACATGGAAAAATTAAGCCATTGTAACTGCTGGCAATTCTTTCAGTGTTTACAGCCTTTTATAAGTTGCTGGTGAAAGCATTTCTCTGTCTGCTGGAGTTAGGTATCTTGAGATCAGTGTTAATGGCATGCTCTTAGGAGCTACTGGAACTAATTTTATTTTAGATAAGCTGGGATAGATACCATGCAGCTGTACTTCTACACCAGGTCTGAAATTATAGTGATACTCATTTTCTGATCACCTGTTGCTGCAGTGGTTTCTGACACCTCTCCCCTGCATTTTATCCCTGTACTGACCTCTGGAACAAATGACATGGAAAAAGGTGACTCATTGATGGTAGAAGTCTGAAATTTTAGTGCATTATATAGTGTCTAATTGCTGGATGCTGCCTGTGGAAGACACGAGGTTGCATCCTAAACACTGGACGTTCTCTCCAGCAGAGCTGCCTCTCATGGTGCATGAGCTGCTGGCTCTTTGTCACAGTGCAGGTGGAAGCAGCAGCAGTGGCCAGTGGTGCCAGTCCCAGTCCCATCACCTGCTGCCTCTCTTGCTCATGCCTGAATGCACCTTCCCTCACACAGTTGGTGCTGTTTAAAGTGTCTTCTACTCAAATCTGAAATTACATTTTGTAAGCCCACAGCAGAAAATCCAGTTACTGCTCCAATATCTGGACTAGATGTCTCTTCCATAATATTTCCTCTTTCCCCTTGGCTTCATACATTCTGTGGTCTCTATAAAGCAGTTATTTCCCTCCACTGATTAAAAAGTGGATGTATTCCATCTGGCTGCCAGAGAAGTAAGATTTTTAAAAAATTATTACTTTATTTCCATATCAGAATCAGAGGACAGTTGGGCATTTTGAGGAGTTTCTGTTGTATCTTTGTCCAGTGTGTCATTAGGGGACTCTGAGCACCATCCTGCAGGAACTGAGCCCAGGAGCAGAACTGGGGCTGGTCATGGGGTTCTCCAACAGCCCCAGCAGGGCAGGTGACAAGCCAGGGGGACCAATCAGAAGCAAAGAGGGCTGGGACCAGGGACACAACTGGGGACAAGCTGCAACGTGCATTTACAGGGTCCACCTAGGAAGCATGGCTGGAGACTGGCATCGTGTTGTACCCCTGGAGCAGAGACTGATGACCCCAGGCTGACCTGGATGGGGTCCTGGGCCATGGGCAGGGGTGTGCCCCAGGGTGGGGCTGTGCAGGTCAAATAAGGCCGTTTAGTGTCCCTGGAGCTCCACTCCTGAGCCCTGGGTAGCACTGTGGCTGCAATCAGCTGTAGGACCCAGTGGTCACAGTTCTGACTTGATACTGCAGTCTTACATTTTATTCTTATTGAATGCCTGTCATGGGCAGAGTGGAAGCTTCAGATAAAATTTCTTAAGGAAGCCCTCCTGTTGAATCACAGGCTGTAGAAAGGATCCTCTTGCTTTTTAAACTCCTCATAGAGGGATCTGAGTATGGCTGGATCCAGCCTTAACCCCAGACTTTGTCAGCAGTTTATGTCTAAGGGATTATATAGGTATAATTGGACCTTTATACAACTTTGTCCCACAGGACAAAGGACAGCAAAGCAGATATATTTAAAAAAATAGGTATTAATTTTTTATTATTGTAATGATTAGACAAAACTGGCTCATTCAGAATTGTTTACTACAGAGTAAAGGAGTTATAACAACTGTTATAGCGCACTGTGAAGCAATATTGAAGCAATTGTATTAAAGCTAGCAAAAAATTTATTAATTGACATTTAATTATTATTAACTGATTGATATTACCCATATCAATGACCATGGGCCAGTTTCTTCCACTCAGCCTTGAGAGTTAACCTTGAAGGGCTTCCCCATTCAAGGGAGAAGTCTCCACACATGCACTCCAAGGAGGGGTAGGGTAGAAGACCCTGCTGTTCAAATTTGAGACTGGTGATTGACTGTCAGCCATTGTGTCTCCAGGCCAGCTGTGTCAGCTCAGCAGCTTTAGATAAATTATCAGTAGTGTCACTTGTTTGTTCCTTTATCTGTGTTTTTTACCAGGTCTGCCACATTTTCATCTCACTATCAGCATGTTTAACTTCAGGACTGAGTCAGACTTGGCTTCAGCATTATTCAGCATCAAAGACAGCATGAATCCCCCTTCTTCATTTACCACTGATAGCTTTGCAAATAGGACACTGCTCGAGTTATTTGACCCCATTCCAGGGAAAGCATCCTGCTACAACCCCACTGCTGTATGGCCATGGACGTGTTTCAGTTTCTCCATCCGTAAAAGGAGGACAACATGTCTCACTGGGAAGGTGTAGGGTTTAGTGGCTTCCTGGGGGTTTGCATAATTAAAACGCTTTCTAGGCATTGCTAATTGGTTGTTACACCATTTGTAGCTGAAGAAATGTAAAACATCTTGAAGGAAATTTTGGCCCTATCAAAAAAGCACAGGAATCTCCTTTGCTTTTCCTAGAATGGAGATTTCAAGTCTCATACCAACTGCATATACCAACAGGGAATAATTTGTTATGCTCTTGTCCTTGATTGTGTGTCCTTGGAAAACACTACATCAGTGAGTTTTTAAACACACTGAATTTATGCATTAAAGCCTTTTTCAAAATTCAACAGTCACATCACTTTCAAAACAAAAGGAAAACCCTAATGAACACAATACACCCAACTGTGCACACATTTCTGGGAGAAAGAGGGAGCAAACAAACACCTGGTGTATTTCACTTGCACTGCTGACAGCACAGCTAGAAAGTGCTCAGATGATTATGAGGATCTCAAGAGAACAAACTGATAGAATAGAAAAGTGATGCACTAAAGAGCATTAGAGAGATTCCCACTGACTGCAGCACAATCTATGTCTTATACAGATTTTAAGGCAGTGCTGACAATCACATAATCTGAATCAGGACATATCCATAAGGAGAAAGTAGAGTGCAGAGGTCAGTATTTTATGAATTTTCCTGGCTATATCTGTACCCAAAAAATATGTCTTTAAAATAGCAACACTTTATACATTTATGGTTTCTGACTGCTTGGTTATTTTGAGTACCCTTCTTAGGTAACATTTATTACTGCCTCTAGCTTTCCACAAAGGGGTATAAAACAAGACCTAGATTACAATATGGAGTTATACATAATATTAAAACCCTGTAAGATATATGGAATGTAACTTCAAATTTTGACAGTCACCTGATGTCTTCAAAACCAAGAGAAAGCCAAGACCATGCTGCAGTATTCCCAACACAAAGCTATTTAACTGCTCTATGTAAAAATGCAGTACTGACGATCTCTGACACCCTCCAGACAATCTCCATCTGCTTCTTTTCTCATTGTTCAGCATGCTAACTTAAATTTTTTTCTGAGATATTGCAGATCTGTTTACCCAGTGGATCTGGAGGAAGGTCTGTTGCCTCATTCTTTTCCCCCACCTTTCTGCTCCTAAAAGACTGAGAGCACCTCCCCCTACCTCTCCCTTGCTAAGCAACCCCAGTTTTTTCCTTACCTGTCCTACATTCCAGATGTCTGACTGTCCTCTGTTCTGATGCAGGATCCTCCCCAGGGTTTTTCCTTGTACATTTTAGAAGGACTTTGAATCCTTTCTGCAGAAGGCCATGGAGGGCAAGTGGGAGGATAGTTTATGCATCTAATACCCAGGTTTCTGCTGTACTGCCCATCACTGTATAGCCACAAAGATGAGTTTATGGGATTCCACTGAGTCACGTTCAATTAATTCACTGTCATACCCAGACTCCTTTCTCAGCAGTTGTCACCTACTCAGTTATTTTGCCTCATGTTCTTCTGAAGTTCTTCACAAACATGATTCTCTATGCTTTTTGGTGCTGAATTGTGCTCAGTTGTCTGAATTCTGCTCTAGTTGGTCGAAATCATTTTAACCTTATCTCTCAAAGTGCTTGCAACTTGGCATTGTCTGCAAATTAGAGAAAGGTAGAAGTCACAAGTGACATGAATTAACAAGTCTCTCAGTGGTACTGGAAAACCCTAATCAATGTATCTTCTGTACTGGCTGTGAATCCTTAAATCTGTGACAGCTGTTCTTTCAGCACAGCTGTCCAGCAGGCAGTGCATTCACCTTCCTGCACATTCAACTAAAGGTTTTCCATGCTCATTTATGAGAATCTCATAGTGTCAAAAGGTGTGCTAAGATGCAGAGATGGTATCTATTGCTTCTGCCCTGCCCATAAGGCCTCTTAGTTGGTCAGAGAAGGAAAACTAGATAAATTACTTACAGTTTGTCCATGATAAGCCCATGGTGATTGTTACTTGTGACCATGCAAATTTGAAGTGTGGATGGGGAGACTGCTTGATTATCTGTTCTTACTTTGTTCTTAAATCTCACAGTCTAGCTAGAAATTCATTACATGACCTTCCTGCTTTGAAAATGCATAAACTGTGCTTGCTCTTTCCTTGTCTTGTGAACTCAATCTATTCTCAGCAATTTTCAAAGATTGTTAAAGGATTTGGTATCAGCTAGACTTGATGGAATTTGCCTATCAAAAAGCATTTATCTTACCTGAGATATTCTCTAGCCTGTTGTGTCTTGTAATAACTTGTGTTTCTACACCTTCTTGTTGCTGTTAGTAACCTGTGATCAGATTAGGATGACTTTGAAGTGAGAAGCAAAGCAATAAAAACCCATCTTTCCAAGCGTACTGTTTTCAGCTTTCTTCTTTCCATTTTATTCTTCCCCAGTTGTCTTCCTAGTTCTGTAGAATAAGCTTTTAGCCTGGCTGCATTATTTCATGCTGAGCAATCTTCTTTTCTGCAATTAGCTCTCTTCACTTCATAGTGATATGAGCATTTTGTTCAGATTCGTTTTAAAATACAGCACTTGGCCATCTCTCCGATCCGCTCATAGCTGATACTTGACAATCCGCTTCTACTGTATCCCTTGATACTGTGTTCTTGGCATTTAATTCACTTACTGCATTTCATAGCCAAGCCCTTGGTGGGTGTGAATGTCCCTCTGTGCCAGGTGATACAGGAATGTGAGCATCAGACACAGGGTTCACATTGCCACCTCCTTCCACCCCCCAGCTCACCTGAACCAGCTCCTCACTCATGGCCTCTTAAAACACAGCCTTTTCCAGCAACTGAGCTCTTTGATCATCTAGCAATTTTACTGCGTCTGTCCCCAGTTCTAGTTCTGCCATGCTGATAGTCCTTGATTAGAGCACCCATTTGTAATAATCTCAAAATGACTGGTGGATGTGTTAATATGCTTTGTAGTCTGAAAGAGCAGTGTTAACTTTTCTGGTGGGGAATGGAGTCGGAATGAAAAGAGGTAATCTACATTTTGTTTCATTTTTGTGCTGCCTCTTAGGGAAGAAGTAAGTCCTCTCTATGCTAACTTAGAGAAATTAATTTCAGTGTTAGTTCAGTTGGAAAGCAATCTCTATCATAGTTGGTGTGAAACTTGGTAGGTATGTGCTGCCCAGAGGTTTTTCATGGATTACTTTCACAGACTGATCCTTTTCCCTTTTTCCTCTCTTGTAGATTATAAATTCGGTGGTCTTGCTGATTCTGCTGAGTGCCCTGACTGATCCTGACCAGTACCACCTGACTAGTGCTGAACTAGGGGGTGAATTTGAATTTATGGATGATGCCAGTAAGTACAAACTCCCTAATTACTGAGCACTCGTTGCTCCAGCATTTATGTAACTGTCCTATCATTTCAATGATTACTGTCCTTTTAATTATTGCTTCACCTTTGTATCTTACAGATGCATTTTTATTGTGAAAGGTGTCATGGCACGGTTCAAACTTGTCTCCTTGTAGTAACCTGATCTGCCACCTACCTGTCAGTAATCAATCCGTCTGCTCTGCTGTGTCCTGGCTTGGCAGAGGCAGAGCCGGCCCTTGGCAGGGAGCTGTATCCCTGAGCGTGGTGCTGAAAGCCCCAGGGGAATTTTGCAGGACAGAGGGAGATATGGAGTCTCTGCAGCTCCCAGCACCAGGTCCCAGAGTGCCTGCACATGCACAGGAACCCACGCTGCTGTTCATGCAGCTGAGTGCTGAGTTCATTCATGTTGGATGCATTTATGCACCCCCTTGTGCATGTGGCATCACTTGCACAATCCTGCTCCAATAGATTCAAGTATAAATATCAACTGTACAGTCACAGGCATATTAGCAATAACACAGAGCAATTCCTTCTCTTACTGAAAGGCGTCATAGAAAATCTTCAATACAGTTTCAGAGAAGAGTAAGCTAGGCCATTTATATCTCTTTCTAAACCTCCTGTCCTTTGCAAATGTTTCCTTGTTTCGTAACTTTTCCAAATTATTTGGTGATGTTTGTTGTTTTAACTGTTTAATTCGTATCTAGTAAAATTTTCCCTCAATGTGATTTTGATAAAAAAGTCTGTTTATTTTCAATTCTGTTCACAAGATGGTTATATTCAGCATTTCTCTGAAACAAGGTCTGTTGCTAATCACACTGGCGTCTTTCTGCTCAGAATCCTCCCCGTCCACAGCTGAAGGCTCTAAGTCCTTTCCTCATTCCTACTGAAGTCAATAAAAATATCCATAGGAGAAGCAATAGCCCCACATTTATGAAAAATAATTGCCTATTGTTGTGTCAGAAATGCTGGGTATCATATAAGGGATGCATATTTCCACAAGGTCCTTAATGCAAATATGCCTCGAGGGTCTACATTGAATTAATGATAAGGAGTGATTGCTACTTAATTGTGTCTTCATTGAAAAACCACCTACAACTTCTGACTAAAAATCTTTTTATATAACTGGATTTAAGAAAGTAAGGACCATAGTAGATACAGATGGGCTCCTAGCTGATTCTGACATATTAAAACTGACTGCCTTGTCCTAATTCTCAGAGATTAACCTTGGTGATGACTGTCTGTCAGTGTGGTTTTATATAGCCAACATCAGAGGCCTGCCAGTGCCCAAGGCTTTAAAATTGTAATTCTGTTTTGTAATGCAATAGCTGTCGGATCAAGTACATTGGGGATTTCCATCTACACTTGAAAATTGTATTTTCTGTATATTTTTATCAAGGCTTCTGAAGTGAACCCTGCAAGACTGTGAAAGGATGGCTTATGGGCCAAGTGACCTCATTTTCATTTGGTAAAGGGAACATTTCACAGGCAGTTAAGAATGAACACTTCAATTAATATCTCCTTTTATTCTTTGACTCTCTGTTTTGGTGCCTTACTGAGTAAAGGCAGTTGAATCAAGCTACTGACTTTTATGGTTACTGGAAATAGCTGGCAGGAGATAATTTCATCTTTTCTTTAAGCATGACTGTATTTCTTCAAATGCAGTGGAATGTTTTATTACGAGATAAATCATCAGAAAAACTTCCACACACTCTTCTCTTTCTATACTTTTATTTGTCTTTTTTTAAGAAATATTTTTCAGGTTACCTGCATGCACTGAAACCATGTGTATGAAATACAGGAATATACATATTTTTTTATGCTAAAGAAGGTCCCAAAGTTGTTATCTATATGTACTTCTGTGGACAAATAATAATGATGCAAACACTAATAGCCATTACTCTCATTACTATTGATGCTCCTATCAATAGCAACAAAAAAATGCAGACACAGAGTTTACATGTAAAATTTGTCACTCCCTTTGTCTCTCTCCTCTAAGAGGAGCCCTCATAAAAACATGGTGATGAAAAAATTATCTGGAAAAAACTTATCAGCTGAGTCACAGTAGTCAGATGAAGTTAAAGACAGGTTTCCCTGATTTCCAAGAAACCAGGATTTCCCCAATATTTGTATTCAGATTTATTTTTAGCTGTGCCTGGAGAATTTTCAATTTTCTGTTCCAGCAGTGGGAAAAATTCCTGTCACCTGCAGAGCCACAGCCAGTCTAGTGCAAACTGCTGGAAAATACCGGTGCAACATTGATTCTAATTCCAGGATTTACTGTAGTTCCAAGGGCATTCCAGAGGCTCCAAAATGGCTGTTTGATTAGGCAGAGAAAGGATTTACCCGAACACTCAGAAAAAGCTCTGGGCTATTTATTTTCCCTTCTATTCTGGAAAAGGAAGCAAGGAGGAAGACAGTCTGCCAAGACTTAACCATGTGGCAGATGGAGGTACTGGAAGACACCAGTGTATGTGGTTTGTGTGGCTCTTCAAGATGCACATCTTGGAGCTGGATAAAGTGCTGGACTTCCTTCTGTGCTGAATATTCATCTGAGCCCATTTAGTCTCTTTTTTTTTTTATTATTATTTCCTGAGGGAGTTTAGAAGCTGGACTAGGGAAAATTAGAAACGTGTGAGCTGTTCAATGTAATACTGCTGCTGTTAAAAACTAATAATCTCTGAGCAAGAGATGGAAAAGCCCTATAATTCATTTTGACTTCCCAGAGGGTTTTGCCTGAGCTTTCTGCTCAGCTTCTTCAGACACACAGACCATCATCCTGGCATGTCAACAGCCCAAACAAGCAGTGGGTGTTGCTTGGCTTTATTTACTGCTGTCACAGTGTCAGAGATGTGTGTGATACCTCACAGGCCACCTGACAACAAGGATTGAAATCCTGTGTGTGCCCTACAGAAACTGAGGGGAACTTTGACACCAGTGTCAGCAACTTAGGCCAAAATCTGCCTGTGTCCCTGCCCTGGATGGAGCTGATATCTCAGGGCAGGGGAGAATAATGTGATGATCTCTCTGCTGAATATGACATCCACCCAGGACTTAAAAATATTAATTCAAATAGAAAAATTTTAATGAAGAAATCTACAGGCAGCAGGCTTGGACTTCTGCTGGGGGATAAATGGAAGTGGAGGAGTTGGTGCATTCCTGCCCCAGTCCATCAACACCACCCAAATATAGCAAGGGGCAAAAAACTAGATCCGTGCCTAGCATAGGATATTCAGGGCAGCATCTTCCCCTCTGGTTTTATACTCTGGAGTAAATGTGCTGGGCTCAAAGGTGCAGAATACTCTTTCCTTCTCATTGACCTCCTCTCTTTCCCAGGGCTAAAATGCCACCTCTGTGCAGGTTGTGACCCAGGAGGCTGCACAGTGGCTGGCAGCAGGGACACCGAGCTTGCACAAGCAGCCTGGAGGAGAGAGCAGGGCAGTAATCCTTAGCTGGCAGTCAGGAGGCACTTGGATAAATAAGGCTGGGAGCGTGGGACAAACTGCCTGAGGATTGCAGGGTGCTGATCAGCAGCTTTCTGGCCCCTGCTGTCAAAGCTGTGAGCCAGCGATTAACTCTAGGGCTGGGGCAGATGATGAGGATTTGAGGTCTTCATCACTCCACACAAGTCCTGGCTCAGGGACTGGCCTTGCTGGCTGCTCCTCCCTGTCCCTGCAGCACCCACCATCAGCCTTCTCTGCAAGAGGAGAGGGGAAGGCAAGGAAATACTTTTGAGGTGGATTTGAGGGAGCTTCAGCTGCAGTTTGCTGTGCACACAAGCGCCCCATGACAGGAGCTCTGCCCAGCCACAGCAGCATCTTCTCTCCAAAGAGGCAGGAAAGTCAGATGTCACTGCAAGGTATAAGAATTAAAAAATTCAACTGATTTCTTTAAACCCAAGGAGAAAACTCAAAAAGCTATTTAGGGCAATAAGCTGGATAACCCCTTCAGCAGTCCAAATACAGCCCTTCTAGCCATGAATGCCACAGAAAGCACAGCATGGCTGGAAAAAAAATCACACACCCCTGTCAGTTTCTCATTTAATGTGCTGCATATCTAGTTGCATTCTGATTAACTGAGGCTGACACAGTTCAAAAAACCCAGTGAAGCCTTAAATGAGAAAGAACTAGCTTGAGCCAACTGGGACTTGGCACGGTGGAGCACAGCTAGGGAGACACTGGAGACAGGGAGCATGAGTGTGTCAGACCAGATCTTCAGTTTCAAGTTCATCACAGTTTGCTGGGCTCTGACTCTGAACCAGTACTGCCATAGTCACCAGCAAAGTGGAACCTGTAACTGCTGCATCTGCTGCAAATGACAATGACAGCAGCTTCCCCTTGGATGCAGGAAGTGGCTGGGATCAAGAGCAAATGCATAAGCAGTGTCTTCAAACTGATGGTCAGAATAAAAATATTGTTCCAAGAGCCTGTTTTACAAGAGGTTCAGTTGAGGTTAGTGGCTACAGCAGCCATTTTCACTTCTCTCCTTTTCTTTCATTACCTCAGTTGTACCCGGCCTATTCAAAATAATTTTGATTTCACACCATGTATGAAGGCAGCCAGAGTAAATGGTCACACAACCAGAAGTGTCTGAAGAGGCTGCAGTACCTTTTATTAGTAGAGAAGTATTTTATGGGCACTTCTTCCTCCTGAGGGCAGAATTCAGATCACTTTTAACAGGCACAGCACAGCCTTTACAGCTCCTAAAAACCTAGAAACTGGTCAAGGTAATGCAGCTCAAACACCTGTGCTGGTTGTCTGGATTCTCTACACATTCTAAAAGAAGGAGGTGCCTCTGAAGAGCAATTTGGAATGCACTGAGGTGTGATCCCCTCCTGAATGATGAGCAGGGAGCCCAGGTGCTTCCCAATGGCATTTTATAGCACCCAGGAGCTGAGTTGCTGGAAGCCACTGTGAAGGAAGCGGGGAGCACCAGGGTGCAGCCAAACTCACTGCTGAGTGCAGGCCCCTCTCCTGGGTGAGACCTGCTGATTTTGACAATAAGACAGAGATTTAGCATTTATACTGAGAGAAAGGACATCTGTGCTCCAGGGCCTCATGAGACTACGGTGGTTTGAATGTGCTCCTCCAAGTGCCACAAAAGGACATTTTAGAAAGCAGCCTGCCATAGGACTCCTGTGGCATTTGAGTCCCTATGCAATCACAGGGACAAAATTTGGGGGCAAGAGAGAGAACAAGAGTCTTGAAACCCAGGACTCGGGCAGTGTTCTGGAAAAGGAGAGACCTGGATTCTGAAGTCCTTAATCCTGCTATTGGTAGGTACAGTGCCCAAGGAGCCAGAGAACATAAACACCTCTGGAGATGCCCTCGCCTGCCAGCAGCAGTCTCCTCTTGCTCATTTTTCTGCCAGCTTCACAAGTCTCAGGTTCCTCTCTGCATCAAGGGCCAGCAGAAATCTGGATTAGTGCCATTTGGGGCAAGGTTTGTGTTCCCTCAGGCACAGGAGGATCAATGACTGGGTCTTTTGTTTTCTACACGGATGATCATTCCAGTAGGCTGGAAATAATGACAGGCAAGGCTTTGTGCCTGTCCTTCCTCTTCAGCCATGACCTGGGTGAGCCTGCACTGCATCCTGGTGGTGGCAGGTGCGACCTGTCCACAGCTGGCAAATCAGGACCTTTCAGAGACTTGGGTGAAGGCTCCAGAACCTGATTTTGATGCATCAGAGAGTTGAGGCACTGTCCCATGCTGTGGGATGCTCCTCATCATGTGCTGGAGTTAGATGTTGTGGCAACTTTGTGATGAAATGAAGTCATCTTTACACTTTGAATGCTCCTAAAGTCAGGGTAATGAGCATCCTGAACACTGTCATGTGTCTGTGCATCTCAGGTCCTCCAAGTGCCTCATCAAGGCAGGTAGTTTAAGTGCACCTGGTGACAGCAATGTGAACAGCAGGTACCTCACAGATACCAACAGAGGTGGGATCTCTAAAGCCATGTCCTGTACAGCTCACATCCTCCATCCTCTTTGTGCGGTGGCTTAACCTCAGAAAAATGGATACAATGTTCCATTGCACTCCCAAACTCACTGTAAGATCAGGTTCAGAAATTCACGTCTCATCTCCTGACAGTGGTCTGTTATGATACCTAGGGAAGTGCATATGAAAAGATCAAACATATGTTATTTTTCCCCCAGGATCTCCTTCCAACTGTTCATGGCTTAGGAACTTACATCTAATGAAAAGTTAATTGAAAGCTGATCAGCAGTAGAAGAAAAATATAGGGGTCCTGTAATTACTCAAATCAAAACCTTAAAGAATATTTACATTCCTTTACTGCCTTACCTCTCCTGACAGTTACACATTTTCATTCATAAATATATCTCTGTAGTATTCTTGGTTGAAATGAAAATTCTCAAGATATTATTTATGCTGTGAGATGCCTTTATCTGCCAGTTTTGCTCCTTTTCCAGTACAGAGATGTATGAGCAATGGTATGCAGCAGCTGTTGGTGTAGAAACAATCTGTAGTGCAGAAAAGCAGACACATTCTGACTACAGATGTTGTCATCATCACCAGTAGAATAGTCTTGTCAAAACTGCTCCTGATCTTTGAAAATCCTCAGAAAAATGAGACCATTCTTCTCCACAGCCTTACAGAGGCTGTAGTGGTTTGCACAGTGTTAGTGTTATTGCAGGTGTAAGTACAGTGTAATGCTGCAGGCTTGCACAAACAGAAGCACTGTCTGTGCTTCTTGTGTTTAGGAGGCTCCCCACAAAAGCCGGAGATTTCTTCCAGAAATGGCTGAATGATGCACCTGACCCCATCTCCTACCCTGCCCTTTGAGATGGGCTGCACAAGGGAGATGGCAAAATAACTGAACTAACTCTGAATTTGTCTGCAGTCATTGATATGTCTCTTTTCCAGATATGTGCATTGCCACCGCAATTTCTCTCCTCATGATTCTGATCTGTGCAATGGCTACATATGGTGCATATAAGGTAATTCATTATGTGTGGTGAAGATAGGAATAAAGTGAGCTGCACAACTCCATAGAAACAAAAATAAGAAAACTGTTTTCTAATAATTGCTTCTTTACTTGTTTAGCTGAAAATTGAGAGAGGGGGGAAAAAGGGAATCGAAGAGGCAGCAGAATTGATTGCTTAGATCAGTGGTACCCCAGGGCCCCCTGCTGCAGACAGCAGGACTGCCCAGTTGTGTTGATTGTCTGCAGTTTCAAATATGAGTAAGCTCTGGGCAAAGGGGGAATTCAGAGAACTGAATCTTGTACCTATCAAAATTAAGGGAATTTTTTCCCATTCACCTCCCAAGCCTGTGGTTTGTCCCAACATTAATCCTATTAATTAGAAAGGAAAAGTATCATGTGGTTTCTAAATGGCCTAATGTAAGGAGTTGTGGGAGTTGCACTGCACATATTACTGCAGTTCAGCAGCCAAACCGCCTTGGCCAGCCCTTTTGACTGAATGTCATATTTCTTTTATCTGATTTGATACTACATAATGTCAAATATTCCTTAGATTCCTATAGAAAGACATATATCCCTCTATTTTAACTTATGGCTGATGAGTTTCTAATTTATTTCCTTTTTAGCAACATGCAGCTTGGATCATCCCTTTCTTCTGTTACCAGATCTTTGACTTTGCTCTCAACACGTTGGTTGCCATCAGTGTGCTCGTCTATCCCAGCACAATTCAGGACTACCTCCGTCAACTGGTAAATCACCTGGTGTTCACAAGCCTTTGGGGGAAAAAAACTGTGTGCAGTTTTTGTCCTGCATTTCTAGCCAGTGGTATCCTTCTCATACAATCCTTGAGACGTTCTCTCAGTCCTTGCCAGTCTGAATTCACCATCCTTGCAAGGCTACATTAATAACTTACTACAGTATTTGTGAAAAGCTCTGAAGTTTTGCAGTTGTGTGAAAGCTCTCAGCATCGTTCATTCAGAGTGAGACTCATATTGCAAGATATGGATGATAAATAATTGCTTTTGCATTCAGAGTTATTGTGTTCATATCCAGTGGCTTATTTTTGGTGGTATTTCAAGGATATTTTGTTGCTCCTTTTAATTTATTTGGTAGCTATAACACATTTCATTAGGCAGGAATTTGATTGTTTGTTTGGTTTGCTAGAAAATATTTTAGATTCTGTCCTAGGGACATTTAGAGCCTCCCTTCTTGTTCTGCTTTGGCCAGACATCTGTGGCCAGTATTGCATAAGAGTACAAGATAGGATCACAACCCCGTACAACAAAGACAGGAGCCCACCAGCCTCTGTCTCATCACAGGACCACATCCCATGTCCAGCAGGGTTCACGTGGAGTCGCAGAGCTCTGCAGAAGCCAGTGCTGCAAATGTCTCTGAAAATCTGCCTTGAGAACCTGAATACAGATTAGCTTGGCTGTGAACTCTGTTGTGTGGATGGAAAGCTGGCTGGTATAAATAACAGGTAGTGGGAAACAGCAGGCAGGTAAGTAGCAGCACAAATCTGCAGAAAGAGGCAATGGATCATGCCTGTGAGAGCTGGGATGCATCAGGAGCCTGTTATCCTTCATCTCATTTAACACCCACCTGCACTCACAGCTGATGGTGCACTGGAAGAGAAGCAGAGGAATAAATCAAAAGGTTCTCAGAGTTAGGAATGGAAAAGAGCAAATCACAGCCATGGTTTAGTGAGTGCTAAAGCTGGCACTGCCATTGCTGGAGCCCTCCTGCCTGTCCTTCTCTACAGACCCTTGCTGCTGCATCGGTGCCAGCCCTGCTCTGGTGACAGCACAAGCATCTGTGTGGCTGCAGGAACTCATCCCACTCCCCAGAGCATGAGTTGTAACCAGGTTTTACTCAGTCTTGGTCACTGTGCAAGAACATGATGAGGACAAAAGCAGGCTGGGAAATGTGCATTTAAAAGCCTCTGCTCTTCTGCTGAAAAAAAATGTGCTGTATTTGGAGCTGACTCACTAGAAGGGCAAAGAGCAGCTGTTCCTCTCAAAATGTGCGCTAAAACATCACTGTATTTCCTTGCAAATAAAAAAATAATAGGCCCTTCTGTAGCAGAAATAGAAGGAGCAGGCCTTGGAAGGGATTGGGTATGGTGTAGCAGAGCACTCTGATCTGTACTGCTGCTCTGGAGTGTTAGAACCTTTGGTTGCACACATCTTTGTCTTGCTGTTGTAAATCATATTCCAGACTGGTAATGAAATGCCACAGGATTTCAGGAGAGCTAAACTGTCAGTGCTAAAAAGGGCAAGGGGGATTTCCAGGATAATTATAGGCTGATTAGCCTGACATTGCTACCAAGCAGAATAATAACAGAAGGGCTGGGGCTGAGAGGATAGTCAATTGATAATGGATTAGACCAGAGGAAAATGATTAATGACTGCCAGCACAGTTCCATGGAAAATCAGTCCTGCAGGCAGCTCATTTTCCTTCACTGACAGGATTACTGACTTTGTCAATAAAGATGGGCAGGGGCATAATGGACTTTCATGAGATGTTTGACTTCGCAGCATGATGCTCAGAGCAACAATAAAGCACTAGATCAATACAGGATGTATCACATGGATTAGGAGAGGTTAGCTGGCAGACTGCAAAGGGTCATGGTCAAGCCAACCATCTGCCAGTGAGTTTCTATTTTGAGTAGAGGGAGGTCTCCAGGAATCAGCAGTAGATTTTATGCTCCTCCTGACTCCATTAATAATGTTGGAACCCAAGAGGCACTTCACAGAAGCTAATGTCAGCCTTGGGAGAGCTTCTTCAGGCTCATTGTCTAGAGGAATTGAGTCCTTTGTTGGGAGGTTGTGAGCAGGACTATAATCTGGCTGTTCTGTGTCATCCCCTGGAAGACCCTGCCCTGCATTTCCCAGAGTGAGCACATCCCTGCATTTCCCAGTGGCAGTACTTGTGACTTTTCCCAGCAAATTCACTTCTGGTAAAACCCGTGGCTGGCACTGAGCTAGGCTGCCTGAGAACTTGGGTTCAGCCACTAATGTGTGCTACAGAAATAAATGCAAAGAAATATAAAAGTCTGAGCAATACACATGAGCATATGGTTTGACAACTGTGCCTAGGATGCAGTGACCCTGTGAGCAGCAGCCTAGGGATTTAAGTGCCAAAACTAGAGTCCCTGGGTTGTTTTGCTGTTTGCAAAAATTGCTCTTGGGATTTGTGGACAGAAAAAAGAGCAATTAATAGTAAAGGAGAGGAGACTTCCCTTCTCTGTTGGTAGTGTGGATTTTCTGCAACTATTTGTGGAGTCTGGTAGTAAAAAAACAAAGCTTAAAAGTCAGAGAACATGCAGAAAAGTTCCTCAAAAAACTATATAAAAGCATATATTGTAATATGATGAGAGACAATCAGCTTTTCCTGTGGTAGTGCCATTAGAGGTTTCATGTGCAAAATAATGAGGTATTAAAAGGCTGTTTAAATTAGATGTGAGGCATAATGCTAATGAGCAGCTGGAATCTAGTCCAAGTTAAGTTCATTTAGAAACAAGGATTAGTTTGTATTTTATCATTTGTGTTGGAGATTAGTGATGGCGAAAAACTACCAAGAGCTGTGATGAATTTTGAACAGTTAATGTCACCTGTTCAATGAAGTTTTGAAGCTGTTCTGCAGCTGCTTTGAAGCTGATTATGCCTCCTGTGTCTTAGCTGTGGTCCCAAGCACAAATGGCTCAACTGGAACCCCTTGTCCCTTTACCTGGAAAGGCTGCATCTGTTGGCATAAGGTTGTTACATTTGGTTCAGAGTAAATGCCCTCTGTCTGAGAGGGCAGAAGCAAAGGGGAGATGTGAAGGGCACATCCACTGTTATCAGATACTCAGACATGGGACAAGGTGTAATTACACCATAAATTCAGTGCCTTTTGGGTTTGTGATCCTTCCTGATGGTTTGCAAATAACCCTAGAGTTGTCTTGCCCTCATCCTCTTTGCTGTGGTCTGCTAGGGTAGGCAGGAAACAAGGATTTTGTTTCTTCCTGGCATTCTTACACTTTCTGTTCTTCTAAAACAGTTTCTGTTCCTCTAAAATTGCTTTGCATTTGGGGAATGATATTTTAGGGGGCACGACTCCATAAGGTAAACAAAAATCCCAACTGTTGTTCAAATCCATTATTGAATATCTGGAAGAAACTGCATTAGGTAATGGAATACATTTAACGGTCTCAGAAGAGCTTTCTGTTTGCTCTAAGGTGAGGAAAACCCTGTTTCTTTAACCATTTCTACTTCCCTTCACTAGTATCTGGTCTCATTATACAGTTAGTTTGGTGCACATCTGCCAAATTGCAGTCTGTCAGTGATGAGTTACAGCTACTGTGAAATTCTCCATGTACTTTTAGCAAGATGATGAGTCAATAAGCTGGGCAGGGCCATAGCTGAGAATGTTGCAATTGTGTTCACAGGGTTTGGTAACATCAGTCTACACTGGCTGCTTCTTTTCTAGGATCAGTATTTGTAAACTTTTAGTTGCCTTTTGATACCCAGGTGCACACAGAGAATTGCAAGAGCATCTTAGCATGAAGGGTGATGTGAAATAAGTAAATGTTACAAATTTTGTGTTTGGTAAGTTTTATGCTGATCATGTGATCAGTTTCTAAGAGCTACACTGGATGTCTTGGTCAATCTCATTGTCATTTAAAAAGCAAAAACTTTTGCATACAGCAAATCCAACATGTAAAAAATAATTTTAGTTCTTGGTCTAAGCAGAGGTCTAAAGCAGTTTGACCTAAAGCACATTTCTTTAACCCCACTAAGTCTTTGGTATATATGGGCATTTTAAAGTCTTCAAATTAAACACTTCATCTTCTGTCATCTGATAACAGCATATGAAATGGATTGAAGCAGAGGTGCAGAACAGGCTGGTCTGCAATTGAGTTATGCAAACTTTTTTCCTAATCAAAGTACAGGACTGACAGTTCATCTAAACAAAATTTCGACGTATATTAAGTAGCTTTACTGTGGGACTGCCTGCAATGCTGCTGCCTAACAATTCAGGTGATATCAGTCATGCTTTTAAATCCATGGAGAAATGCCTAGAGTACATAAAAGAGATTAAACTTAAAGAAATTTTTCTTATAAACGAAAGCTGAAAAATGAAATATCCTTTCTGACATTTTTAATGCCATTTTATAATTCCAAGGAAGTACCACTAACTTCATAGCAGAGCTTTCCAAATTCTACAGATACACGGCTGTTTTCTTTTAATTTTGTAAGATTTTGATACTTGGAGGATTGTAACTTGGAATGACAATCCACACCGTATTTTAAAGTGGATTTTTTGTGGTCCAAGGGGAAGGAAGACGTGAAAGGTTATGCAAGCAGGCTGAGGGATTGAGAAATGGCTTTAGCTGTTGTCATTTTATTCTTGTGCATTTGTACGATACCAATGCAGTAGAAATGTACTTTCCATGCATGTTTTAGTCTTTTAAAGTGTCTAGTAGGGCTTTGATACGAATAAGCAGTAATTTCTTAAATTAGAATTGTATCAGGTATATTATTAGGCACCGCAGCCCTTTCCATATCTGTGACAAGTTTATAATTATGGCTTCAGCATGGCAGTGCAACGCCATTACAACTACCTTTTGTTTGTATAGAAAATTTCGTCATGCTCTGATGCAAAATCACTCCTCTGTTTCTAGTGATACGCTTGATTTTTCCCACCCAGATTATTTCATTCTCAGCTTCATCAAACCTTCCGCAACATTTGACACCGATCTTTTTCCAGAAGCTGCAGCACTGAGCTTGGTGCCTGAAACATTCCCAGCAGCAGGATTTCAGCTACTGGTCCTCCCACAGGAGAGCAAACTCCAACACTGGAGCAGAATTTCTTGTCCCACCTGATGCATCCACATCAGTTTTTAAGTTCCTCACTGCAGTCAGTGAAGGCCAGTGGTTTGATTTATCTCGCCACTCCTGGTAGCTGTTTTTCTGTGGGAGTTGATGAGATTTTGGGAAAGGTTGCAGCCATGGGATGGGACCCTAAGGGCTGTCTGATGGCACCCGTTCCATGTACCAAGTGAGACTGGAGCCAGTTGAGATGCTTCCTACTATCTTTCCTGCTTCTTTGCCAGCGGTGCAGGTTTTGTAAATTGATTTTCCTACAGCACTGAAGGGGTTTGGAGTTGTTACTTAAGATCAGACTGCTCATAGGCCAGCCCAGCACAGTTAGCAAAAAATGGCAAAGGGGTTTCTTCCATGCTGACCCAATGCTCCTGGGCTATCCATCAGAGACCTGAAAGCTTTGTCTCCTACACAGAAAACCTGGAAGCTCTGGAAGGGACTGACTTCAGTTTTCACAGCCTGCACCAAGATCTCCCAGGCACCTGTGTGTGGGGGTGACCACGGTGTGGGTGCAGCACCCACTGTCTCGCTGGGGCTGCTTGCACCTCTCATCTCTTCAGGACAGGGACTCAGAAAGCTGAGCCTGAAGGGGACAAACCACAGTGTTTGTTCCTTGTGTGCTCTCCTGGCTGTGCTGAAATATTTGCTGAAACACTGGTGCTGATGTAAGGGAAGGCCAGGCATTGCTAAGCAGCACATCCTGCACCAGACTTGACCAAGGTTCATGGCTCCAGCAGATATTCCTGCTTTTCAAGGTAGTGGGAACTTTTTTGATCATTTTCCTGCCCTCCTCTTGCCCCCGTGCAAATCCCATTTGAGCTGATGTCTAGAAACAGGCCATGAGATTATGTCCAAGAACACAGCATGGAGTCATCCAGTCTTTGACCAGTGACTGGTTCCCAAAAACCAGTGTGTAGGAGAGCCAAAGTCTTAACAGGAATTTTTTATTACATTCACAAACTATTTTTTACTATTTTTTAAATGGTAGATCAGTACTGAAAAAATAATTTGGGTACAGTTTTACTGTAACTGTCCTCGACTGACTGGACTTTCTAACTTTCTAACTTACGGTCTCCCTCCTGCCAGCAGGAGGACAGGTTTGGGGTGTTAATACTTAGATTTTATGCATATAAGGTTTTTGTTTAATTTTTCAGTGCATCGTTACTTGGCGCATACTCTTGCTTTCTTGGTCTCTGGGTGACTGCATCCACTATATTTAGAATTACTTTCTGTGGAAAAAAAAAAAAAAGCAACTTATTGAATTATAACAAGCTAGTTCTCTACAAAAGCTGTACCTCGACAAAGAAGATAACATGATAAAAACTTCAGCCCTGGAATCCAGTACAGGAACAGAAACATTGCTGTCAAGAAGCGGAAAATGTGCTTATATAACATTTATCTGCAAATGGTTACAGCTGCTGTTGATGTTAACCACTTTGAACAGTTCATGGAAGCGCTAAATAAAGAGCTATTCTCAGTAGCAGCTGTCCAAAAAAAAGATAATTTCCTGATGTGCTGGGCTGAGTGCTGGAATAAGGGTTATTAAGGGGTTACTCTGGATTTACACCATCATTGCCAAGAATACAGTTATAGCTTGGTCTAGTTAATTGTCCTGACAAGGATGCTGAGCTGGCCTGGTTAAGTAATTAGACCTGTAAGGGAAAAGGGAGTTGTGTAGAAGGAACTATTGCATTCAGATATAATGAGCTACTGTTGCAGTCGAGCTATCTTTTGTGGAGAAGAGCTCTGTCTGTGAACAATGGTTTATTCTAACTGAAACAGGAACTTGTGTCTTGCAGTATTTCAGAACTATGGAACATGCATTTTAAAGGGTGTAGAGTTTTTAAGCAATAGAAAATACAGTAACAGTTTTAGAGGCTGTTTTTCAGTCACTGATCCTAAAGTGCTTTACAGCTATAAATCACTAGAGCCTGTGCTAAGCAGGAAGATTCATTTTGTCACCTCTATTTCATGTATGTGGTAACAAAAGGGCCTGGGGCACATTTCAACTTGAAATCATGATGTGGTTCCCCTGTAGGACCCGTGACTCCATGGGACACACACAATTAGACAGCAGCACTAACAAGTGCTCATAGAGAAGCAATCCAAATTTAGCCAAGATAAGATGGAGTAGAATAGACTCAATGCATTTTGAAATGTCATGAAATATTTAGGTGAAAGGGTTATGCTGTCCAGTTTTTCCTGCTTTGATTTTCTGGAAAGAGCTGCCACTGTTCTTTGGCAACCAGTGCCAGTGTAATGATTACTCAGTAAGTACAAGATTTACTCGCCATTTCCCATGGTGGAAGATTTTCTGCTGCAAAGCTCTCAGACTTTTGCTGGTTTGTGTCAGATACAAACCCAGTGTGCACTGAGGAAGAGAGAGCCCACACCACATCCAAAGCAAAAAGAAAATCCCTCAGCCCTCCAGGGAACTTTGGCAGCCAAGTGTTCTCAATGCCTGTTGTAGCCACACTTACTGAAACTGGTTGTTGGTGGGGAGAGCTACTGATTTAGTAGATCACAGAAAGCTTTGTAAGCTGTTAATTATGGAATGCTCTGGTTGAATGGCTCTTAAATGACTTGTGAGATTGACTCACACTGTTTTGCTTATTTTTGCTTATGCAGCCCAACAATTTTCCCTACAAGGAAGAGATTATGTCTGTGAACCCTACATGTCTGGTTGTGATTATCCTCCTTTTCATAAGTGTCATTTTGGCTTTTAAGGTAAGTGTGTTATTGTGTATAAAGTCTGCTTCTGGTCATGGGTGGAATGTCCCTTGCTGGGAGTTCTGTCTTTAGAAGAGGTCTGGGTAACTACACCCCCCAGCAGCCTGATATCTACATGAAACAGGGTTATAGACATCATGAAAAAATTGTGAAAAATCTCACAGACAAATACAAGAACATATAGGCCACAATTGGGAAGTGTGATGCTTGTAGGAGGAGCTCGTGACTTACGAATCCTTCGGAGCAGTGGATCACCTAGTGGACAAGGGAGAGCCTGTTGATACAGACTTGTTTTTTTTCAAAAGGTGTTTGGCAGTGTCTCTGGTCAAAAGCTTTAAAAAGCACCCTAAGATGTATAGGGAGAAAAGGTAATCTCACGTACTGTAGCTAGGGAATAGGGAATAAGGATAAATTATCAGTCCTTCCAACACTGAGATCCATGCAGTTCGGTGCATTCATAAGAGATCTGCAAAGGGGAAGGAAATCTAACAACATTTTTTTGCAGTGTTATTCAAAATAGGGAAAATAATTAGCCAGGAAATCTATGCAGGAGGATCTCATGGAATGGAGTGACTGAACAATGAAATGGTAGAGAAACTCAGTGGTGAAAAATTCTAAGTAGTGGGCACAGAGGAAGCACGCTCTAGTCTCACAAACACTGCAGTGGACTCTGAACTAAGCATGACCACCCGTGAAAGGGGCCTTATAGCTGTAACAGATAGACCTGTGAAAATATTACCTTAGCTCATTTCTGGTCAAACAAGTAAATCAAATGCAAAGAATATTACGAAAGGAATAGGAAAACCAAAAATATAAATAGTATAATCTCTTAGCCAGTTTTGATGCCCATCACTTCTGGAAGCATGACTTCCCATCTGGTACCCCCTCTCAGAAAGAATTTTGTAGAGCAGGTAAATCAATCCAGACAATCTCTCCTGGGAGGAGCAACATAAAGAGCTGTCAGAACAGGCAACAGAAAGACACAGGGAATGAGAATTTATTTGCTGTTATGCAAACCTAGTGGGTGAGAGGGCTGGAGGTGGCAGGTACTGGGCAAAGGGGAGATGTAGCATCAACCAGAGCAGCCGAAAGGGGCTCATGTGAAACCACCATGTCCAGGTTGGTTGTCCAGTGAGGTCAGCCCCATCTGCTGTGGGTCAGAAATTCAAAAGGAGCTCAGAATAAGAACAGACAAATTAGTGCAGGAAAAACAACCACTTGTGGCTCTCACTAGTACCTTGAGCATTAGACCTCTTGTAAAGTGTGCTGGTGTGTTTGCCCTTTTCTTGTACCCTTCTGCAAGTTTCTCACAGCGTAGTTTTGCTGGTTTTGTATTTCTTGTGTGGAACTTTATTTCATATTAGTCTGGCTCCCTCTGCAAATCGGTTTTGCATTCGATTAGAGAAGTCCCGAAGAGTCGCAGTGACACCAAAGATGTTTGTTCCAGACAACACATTTGACAACATATATGAGGAATGTTACTGAGGCAAAAGAGGTAGATTAGGTTATTGAAGCTACTTCAAAACTGGGGAAAGAAACCCAACAAAAGGTGCTGTTGGAAGCTGTGCTCACTTTTCTTCTGTGATTCAGATTTACAGTTTAGTCTTCTGGCCTTATATGTTCACAACCTTACAGTTGATTTTATTTGCACTTCTAAGAAATATCTGTGAATTTAATAAATACATAGATTTTTCAAGTTCCACAAGGAATGTGTTCTAAAAGATTTTTTCAATGCAACCAACAGCTCGTTTTTATCCCACATGGGTCTGGTGTCTCATTGATTAAGTATGTCAAGGAAGCTTCAAGCTTATTAAAAAAAAAAAAGGCAACTAAAATTGGAGTGGCAAAAATGCTTACTACAGAGACAATCAACCTAAGAAATTAATAGTGCGAAAGACTAATTTTGTTTTAAAGTGGTAAAACATGTTTTTTCCAACAGTATATGTGGCTCATTAAATGCTCATTCTAGCAACATATTATCATATAAATGAGTTACAAAATATGTTAATCACACAGAGACACATGCTAAATTCCAGTTAGCATTTGCATTTGAATTCCTTATGTTCCAGAAGAACTGCTATGCAGATTTACAGAATCTGCTCCATCATGTGAAAGCTGAACACACACAGATGCATCACATTTTATCCCTGATAGACTTTACCAGATGATACCACATTTATGTATTGAAACTGGAAAGGTACTGTGTATAAAAAATACACCTGAGCTTCCTCTCCCTCTGGAATTCAACTAGAAATAGGGAGAGGAACCAAAACATTGTGACTTAGGAAAAGCTACAGTAGGAAAAGCTGCATTCAGCTGGTGGGAAATATGAAACAGTGTCACCTAATTCCTGAGAAATACTTGGTATCATGACACCTTTGTTTTGGTTGAAGCTACATGCGTAGGAAGACACTACAGGGTGGAAAGCAAGATTATACAGTATTATATGTTGGGTTTGTGTTTTGCAGTCATGGTTTTGTGAAAAGGGAAGGGAGACAAGAGAGGGTGCTAAGAAAGGAAGCCAGCTAACCACACACAAGCACTTGTCTTTTTAGTCCTTATGACTTACTTGCATCTGAAGCACCTAATGGGAATTTCAGGTGGTTTCACACGGAACACTTTTCAGAGTGGACCAAAATGTGTTATTCCATTCACTGTCATTGTTTAGAAACTGAACTGGAGTTGCATACCATGAACCATAAATATTTCCTATCTGGCTGAGGAAGGATGTCCATCAGCACACATGTATTTATATACATGTACACAGGACTTCTAACTGCTTGTAGCCAGCACAGTGGCTTTTGAATCGTGTCCTTTGCAGCTGGTTTGGAGAAGAGGGCCTTGGTTTCCTCCAGCCAGCCCCAGCTGCTGAGACAGAACGGTTGAGGCTCCAAGCATCCCATCAAGGGGAAGCTCCTTAGGCCCAAATGAGCTCAGATGAGCACAAACACAACCAGATTAAAGCTTTTTCCCAGGCTGCCCCAAGCACTCTGCAGCTGCAGAGTATGGCCTCTTCCTTGGCCTCTCTCTGAAAAGTAGGTAGGAAGAGGTGGCTGCCAGCAGGGCATCCAAGAGGTATTCCAGTCAGTGAGACAGGCTTCAGCAAACTGAGTATAACACTGTTCTCCGTAGTATGTGCCTGTAAGCTGCATGTACAAGGTGTTGAGCCCAGAGATGAGAACACTGCACATCCTGGTGTCCTCAGTGGATGGGAAAGGCTTATATGGAATAAAGTCCTGTGCTCACCCTGAGAGATTTGGTATCTCAGCCCAAAGAGATGCTTCCTGGCAGGAGGAGCCCTGACCTGCAGCACATCACCCAGTGTCTGCTGCCTTCCTGCAGGGCTGATGGAGCAGCAGTTGGGACCATGAGCACAGCCCCAGCAGCCAGGTTCTGATCCCCACTCCCAGGAATGGCCAACACATAGCCACGAGGTTGTCACCTGTTCCACAAAAGCCTAGGACAAGTCCCAGCACTGATGATGACTTATGGGAGAAGCATCTCTCAAATTGAACTTGCATACCTGAGTGTGTGTGACTGTGAGCCAAGAGGTGCTGTCCTGGCTCCTGTAAGGTGCCATACAGAGTGTTGCAGACCAGTGCTTTGGTTTGATATTATTAACTCTTTCCAGTTACAGAATTTCTTTGAGTTCTAAGCAGTTGTTCTTTTACCGCCTTTTTATACTCACAAAATACACATTGTAGTGTGCTGAGAAGATGGATTTAATTGGAGATTTTATCAGCACAGCAACCCATTGTTTCTGTAACAACATGGGAACCAACCAACATGGAAAATACATGTGGTCAACTCGTCTGCCATTAGCATCCCTCTGAAATCTTCATGTAAATTTCAGTTTGTGTAGAAATCTTTACCTCATTTTCAGCAGTTACTGAAGCCCGTCTCAGCCCCATAAAGAGAAAATTCAAAGCAGCTGAGGAGTCAAATGGGATTCAGTGCAGGCAGCTACTGACCCGAGGGGGCTCTGTTGGGTCTGTGGTGTTCACCCTGCACTTGCTACCAGCAGGGGCTTACCCAGAGGGCTGCTGTCACCCAGATCAGCACAGACTTTCCCTTGCTGTGTTGCAAGAAGCAACACAGTACAACAACTTCTAATTTCCACAAAGATGCAGGTCAGTCATCTGGTCAGGTGTCTGATGAGCACAGGTCTGCAGCTCATTGTTGTTATGCAGCTTAACAGGTGCCTCTGCAGCTGCAACAGTGAGAGGCAGGGTGACATTTATGTGGGTTTCAGACCCTTGGGATCTCAAGTCATTTCCCACCATCCAAAGGGGAAGATGAAAGCTGGTTAGAGGTAGGCACAGTGCCTGTTTCTACATTCAGCCTTCTCACACACCTGTCCTTTCTCATGGTAGATGCTTGGGGCTGCCTCCCCCAAAAGCTCTCTGGCACCAGTCTATGCTGTGGTATGCAGGAGATACACTAAGGGTAGATTAGGCTGAGGGAGTTCAGGCCTTCTATCTAGGGCCAATTCCAAATGTGAACATTATCTCCTGAGATAAAAATCAAGATGTTTATATACTGTGTGTCCAGCCACACATTTTAAAGTAGTATATGAAAACTCAGCCAAACCTTTCAGGAAAGAAAACTGGTAACTGATTAAAGAACCCCATTTAATGGTGCAGCAGTATTGGTAGAAAATAATTATTAGGAACAAGCATAAATAAAGTAATAGGTTAAGGAGAACAAGTTTCTGTGACTCATGATGTGCAGGCCAGCAGCACAGGTCTGAAGCACTTGGACAAGGACATGCTCCAAGCTGCTGCCACTCTCTGCCCTATGTGGGTCAGTGTCTTGGGGCCAATTCCTTGGTGTGTGCTGGCTGATGACCTCCTTAATTCAAGGAACAGACCTCACCCACTGAGAAACAGCCCGTGCATGCAGGAGCAGGGCTGATTAGAGCTAGGGTTCACAACTGGGAGAGCTGTAGAGGTTCATTTTGGGGTTAAGTGTGCTTTATTCACCACATGGAATGGGAGCATTCAAAAATAAATCTCTCACTAGCTACTCCCATATAGGATTGTGTTATCTAAAACAGGGCTTCCCTCACTTTGGATTTTGACAGAAGGAGTACAGAAATAGTTTTGCAAATTGGTAGGCATAATGTAAAGGCTTTCTTATAAAGACAGGCTGTGTCCCCACAGAAGTGTACTATATTCAGTCTCTGCTCTGCATTGTCTCTTATGCCTTTCCTAGGCCATAGTATCTGAGCGTTGAAAGCTACTGAACTACTTATTACCGCTTAAAATTAACAATGACATTTTACTTAATTCTGGAAAAGATGCAGTTCTCCATGTATGTGCCTTTACTTGTTTCAGTAGCCTGGGGTAAGTTCGCACAGCCCACAGTTTGGTCTGTAGAGCCTGTCTAATCTTCCCTTGGGACTTAGCTCACTCCAGAAGCCTTTTGCTCTCCCCATTTGATGGCCAAAATATTTTCAAACTCTGCAACACCTCCAAGTCAATCTAGGGCCTGTAAGGTGCTGTGAAAAAAAGAGGAAGCAAATTTACCACATTTTAGCCAGCTCAGCTATGGTGAAAAAACTCTTCCCAATCTGCAAGCAAGCCATCAGTGAGTCACGTGGCATCCTGAAAAACACAGCTCATGTATGTCAGCTTTGGAGACAGAGGAAGCACAGGGCAGCTTGAAAGGGATAAGAAGCTTTTGGAAGGCCACCAATGCAAGTGAGTCACAAAAGTATGACTCACTCAGTGAGACACACATGCAAACTCAGTGCTGGCAATTTAATCTGCATGTGTTAGGTTTGTGAAAGAATTGCTGTGCAGACCTACTAAGTAAAAATATAAGTTGGGCACTATCAAAACACAAAGTTCTCCTCATCAGCATCATGTGTGATTGCATGGGTGTCTTTGAAAGAAAACAAAAGGAAAAACCCTAACCTCCCACAATGGGAAGCAGAAAGCTCCAGAGAGAGCTGCTTTAGTCCTGCCAGCTGTGTTACTGACATCCTGCAGATCTGACTGCTGCTTCTCAACGTCTTCCTGCCTCTTATCCTCCTTCCAGTCACTTTCCTCATCACTGCTGCCCAAACTGGAATCTCTCCTGCTCATGAAGGAGGTAGTGGCTGTGAGCATTTTGCCCAACCAGTTAAAAAAGGGGAGACAAGTAGTTGTTTGACAGGCAGCAGCACTACCCAAGCTCCAGGAACAAAAGCAGTAAAGTTTACAATCTTGCAGTAGGTTTATTGCTGCTATTACAGCGGTTTTTGTTTTACACTGGGAAAAAAAACCCAGGATTTTTAACAATGATTAAAAGGTCAGAAATAACTTCAGGTGTCAATTACTTTGGCAATTTTCTCCAGTCAGGCAAGAATAGCAAGACCCCAGACCATTCCAATCACATGGAATACATTGATTTAATAAGCCCCCTTTATATATTGAAAGCTACAGTAAGGTCTCCCCAGAGCCTTCCCTTCTCAATTCTAAAGAACCCCAGTTCTATCAGTATGAGGAACAATATCAGATTACTCACAGAACCCCCAGACATTCTAACAGTCACCACAACCAGGGAAGTGACTGTCCCATGCTTCTATAATGCTGTTATTCATATTTATAAAGTATGGAAATGCTCTATCAGAAAAACATCTATGGTGTATTTTCTGTGCAGCATAATGAATCCCTTTTCTTGGCAGGGTTACTTGATAAGCTGCGTGTGGAACTGTTACCGATACATCAATGGCAGGAACAACTCGGACGTGCTGGTGTACATCACCACCAACGACACTGCGGTAAGGATGTTGGATGGCAAACACAGGACTGCCCAGTGTGGTCTGTTCTGTCATATTATGCATTTGAAGGCTTTATTTTATATTTCTGACTCTTCAGTTAACCACCTTAATTCCTTTGGCAGTCCTCATCTGTTGGTGATGTTTGGACTTGAAACTCAGGAGACTGGCGTGCAGTGGTTGCAAATCACATCTATTGCTAAAACGCTGATTTTATTTTATGCATAAAATCTGTTAAAGAATCTGTGTTAATCATAAACTACAGTTTATCTTGTGGCCCCAGGAATGACCCCCAGTTCTGAGCTCTCCATCTGTGTGGTGGTCTGGAAAGTGGAGGGACTGATTAGGACTCAAGGATGCTATGGTCTACACCTGCTGTGAAATTTTGGTGTATCTATAGAAACTGTGATTTAGGACACTCAGCATCTGGTGTAGTGCTTTGCAAACTCACAGAGAGGAGCTAAAAGGCAGCAAAAGTTCAGTGATTTGTTTCCCAGTGCACGATGGTGTTTGTATGGTAAGGAGACCGAATGAAACAAAGATCGACATGAAAGAAATTAATAAACAGATTTTGACCTCAAAGAATGGAAGGCATAAGTTCACTTTATAGTAGTTTAGTGCTTAAAAGCACATGTGCAGGACTTGATTGCTAAGCAATGTCTTGCTTTTTGCAGAAGGCACTGAAGGATTAGAGGAAGAATGGGTCTCTGGAAAAGAGCCAGTTCTGTTTGCAGTGGTATTGCCATGGAGCCACTCAGTTCCACCCAAGCTACACACTGAGGGCTCTGTGCCAGAGCAGCCCCTGGGGTGACCCGCGGGCTTATGTAACAAGGGTATTTACAATATTTACATTTAGAATGACAGCAGCATGAACTTGGTCCTTTGGATCATCTGGGTAAAATCCCAGGATTGCCTTTCTGTCGTTTTCCTAGCTGTGGGTGGTCTCCACACACTGAGGTATTAGACTGTCAGCTATGATCCTTTGGAATGAGTGATTCCCATGCAGCCGTAAGGGATTAGAAAACCATCACTACTTTTACATGGAAGATGTAACTCTTGCATACTTATTTGTCTTGTATACTTAAAGCTTTAAGAAAAATGTGAGAAGTTTTACTGACCATGTTCACTGCTGGCAACCAGGACATTTAAGTATAAAAACATGGATTTTTTGAAAGCTAAGAAGTATTACTATTTTCTTTACTGAAATCTACTTTGAGTAAAACCAGGAATTTTATGTGAAATAATTTTGATAGCTCTTTTGTTCAGCCTGTACGTAGTTGTAACTCAGCTTCAAACATTGTTAACTCTACAATGCACAGAGCTGGCAGGCTCGACAGCGGTAGAGTGTCGGCTGGATTATCTGGGAAATTAAACTTACTTTTTAAAAGTTGCATTAAAACAACCTGCTTCACTGCTGCCTTCATAAAACAAAAGATTGTTTTTTAGAGATGCCTGGCTACCAAAGCTCTTCTCAGTACTTTTGTACTTGGTAATTACCAGATGTTTCTGTGAGAAAAGGAAGCCCTTTTATCCCATTCACAGATGACGTTGTTGGACTGAACCTTTAATTTAACTTCGCTTATCTTGCTCTTGCAAGACATCTAAAGAAGAAGCAGGTTGTGAGACAGGTTGTGCATTCCTAGCCAGGGCTCTGACCATTGGACTCTCCTCCTTCCCCAGTATTTACACTTCTTTAATTTTAATAAGGTGAGAATCTATTCCTGTCAGGTATGATGCATCTTTTAAGGAAGTTCAGTAAGATGACATTAAATGAGAAAGAGCTGTTTGGGAATTTATGAGCTAACCAAAAAAAAAAAATCACTCAAAAATTCCTGTTTGTGAGTACAGAAAGGCTCAGGAGCAATGCTGCTGGGGAAGATTTTCTCAGATCCAGACAGAAAGGCAAGAGGAGAGTCATTAACAGCCTGGGTTTTGAGTTATTTATTTGAGGTGGAGGCACGTTTCATTCAAACCCATGGCTGACTACTCTTTCTAGAGAGGATGAGCACCTTCACCCTTAGGTGACACAGTCCATATCCATCTCTTTCACATCCTTCCCTGACAAGTTCCATGGACACCCACCAGAACAGTGCCCTCAGTGACATGATGGAGGAGCTGATGTGCTCCTGAGCTGCCTCCTTCTTCCTTCTGCTCTTTGCTGAGCTTCAGCAGGAACGACAGTATGTGGGGTTAAATCTCCATCATTCTCCACTGTGAGTCAGAAGACGGTTCTTCCCTCCCTTCACCCCCTGAAATCACAGACTTAAGAAGATTATCTTTTCTGTATGTCCACATTGTGAAACATAGACAAAGGCCCCTCTCCACAGGACTGTAAAAAATGTAGGCTCAACACTTTTGGGTAAAAATGGTTTCAAAATGAAGCATGGAAGAATAGGGTTTTGGAAGTTAAATACTGAGGACCTCAAGTTTAGAACTCTTGAGGAAACCTTCCAAAATTTTGAAATGCTGTGATAGATCACTACAGTCTGTTGAACTGTCTAATATTCTCCCAGCATTCAAGTGTACTTTTGTGTTAAAATGATGGTTTTTCATTTTTATGAATGCTGGGAAACTTCTTTCAGCAGGGCTTCTTCATACCAATATGCCTTTAAATCATAAGCTACAAGTTTCTTAAAAAATGTGAGTCAATCTCTGCCCTCTTCTTTGAAATAAATGTGTCATTTTTAGAATCAAACCTGCTACCTGAATTCCAACAGAGCTGCAGGTCATACCTGCAAGGTACATTCTCATCTTCAGGGATGTTTTTTGATGTATACTTGTCATCAGCAGTAGCTAAAAGAATCTGTACAAATGGAAGTAAAAACCTAAGCTTAAATATGAGACTGGGTGTAATTGCTACAGTTTAGAGTAAAACTTTTAAATATCATGGAATCATAGAATCACAGAGGGATTGGAAGGGACCTGTGTTGGAAGGGACCTTCAAGACCATTTATTTCCAACCCCCTGCTGTGGGCAGGGACACACTCTACCAGACCAGGCTGCTCAAAGCCTCATCCAACCTGGCCTTGAACACTTCTGGGAATGGGCCATCCACAGCTTCTCTGGGGAACCTGTTTCAGTGTCTCACCACCCTGACAGTAAAGAATTCCTTCCTAATGTCTGATTTACACTTACTGTCAGTTTAAAGCCATTCCCCCTTGTCCTATCACTACATGCTTTTGTGTAAAGTCCCACTCCAGCTTTCTTGTAGACCCCCTTTAGATACTGGAAGGTGCTGTAAGGTTTCCCTGGAACCTCCTTTTCTCCATTTTTGTGGCCCTCCTCTGGACTGGCTCCAACAGGTCCATGTCCTACTTATGATGAGGCCCACAGAGCTGGATGCTTTCTTGTTTATTAGAAGGATTTTGTCTTAAAATCCAGTATTCCCTGTAGTCTGAATTGCTTCATGCTACCCATTTGTTCTGTTGTTCCCAGCACAGAAATTTCCAGTTCGTTCCCCTGGTCAAACTGGTTCTTATGAATAATGCTCATAGATCTGATCTGTAACTAATATTTGATCAGCTACCAGATAATCTGATTTCTGTCACTCAATTTTTGTTTAAGTGGTTTAAGCCATTAGTTTTGCAAATGTGCCATCTGGAACAAACATGCCTCCTCCCACTTCAGGCTGTGAATGGCATATTCCTGCTGCCCATTAGGTGAGAGATCCTCCTTCTGTTACCTTTGATCAATGTTTGACACCTTGTGAATATGCCTGGCTTAGCTCCGTTAATAGACTGTGTTATGACAATGAAATAGGGACACCAGCTGATGCTGGGCAGGGGAATGGCCTGGAGCCCAGATGGGAGGAAGATGTGACACTCTTATGCTCCTGAGGACCTGAGAATCTGGCTGTGTACATTACTCACAGCAGAGACTTTTGGGAATATGGATCTCCCTCCTCCTGAGTGTTTTCCCATACTTCTCTCCCCTCAGTTTCTGGAGGTGTCTGTAGGAGGTCTTGGCATGGCAGTAAAGTGGCTCCCCTGCAGTAATCTGAGGATTGCTTTTTCCACTTTCCCAATCTGAGTTTGTTTTTTCCTGCCAGCTTCTCAAACGCACCATGGATGAAGGTTAATTTTCCACACAAATTTAAACTGTCACAGTAGTACCACAGAAATGTTCATCCAGTTTGGAAAAATTGCCAGTGTACAGGTGCAAAAGATAACCCAAAGTTAGACATTTGTTCTCTGGAGCAGTAGCAGCTCTATTGTGCTCTTGGGCAGCCAGGGGATTTCAGTCTGTTTATTTTTAACTCTGACTGAAGCCAATCAATGAAAGTTTCATCTCCGGTCATGCTGCCAGTGGGGATAAAATGTAAAGCCGTAAATCTTTCTTCAAAGTGGGATTTAGATCTTTATGTGCTTTATAAAATCACTTCAGTAGATTTTATCTTACATACACTTATCCACAATGGTTAATAAGTTACTTTTTTAAAAAATGCAGATATATTCCCTCTGTGGACATGACCTCAACTAAGTAGCCTGTAATTAATTGGTCGACACTTCTGTTTGCTTTCCCTTTCTCAAAGCAATAGGAGACCTTTTCGAGAAGTGCAGTTAGATCTTTCATTCCTGCTGGATGATTTCTCTGAGCAGAGGAAGAATATCCTTTGGTAAAGTTGGAAGAGCCATTCTTTGTATTATTGTGTTTTTAATTTGGTGATTAATTTGGCTATGGATAGAGGGAAGGACCCTTAGACTCACACCAGTTAAACAGACTGTAGCGCTAGATGGATCCCAGAGACAGATAAACCAAGACAAGAGCTCTTATTTCTGATAGGTGCTTTGGAACCAGTGGTTTCCAGCTGCTGAGCCAGATTTGGGACAGTACGTGTCAGAGTAGAAGATAGCTCAGAGAAAAATCCTGCTGTAAAGTTGTTTTCCATAAAAATCCTGCAAACTTGTCAATGTTCACCAGGTAGCTGGTGTTGTGTGGTAATGTGTGCATAATATTGTTACTGGGCCACTAGATCACAAACATATTTTCACTGTGAATACTAACCAGGGAAATACTTTAAAACGAGCTGACCCCACAAAGGAATATCTGTGATTTGACTCACTCTCTGAGTCTTTTCAGGGTCTCCAATGGAGCCCAGGCAGAGGACCCCTGACCTTCCTTATTGGAAACAGTCTGATAAAACCTGCAAGAGGGAAAGCAGGTAAAACAGGACACACAGAAGAGGAAGAAGAATCATGGGCATGAAATAAAGGATTTCAGTAGAACTACCCAGTGTAGTAAGTAAAGGGGATGGTTCATTAGTGACCACATGCAATAGTCTACATGAGACCTAGAAATGTCATTTAAATGCTGGAGCTGTTTTTCTTCAGGATTGCACATTGTAAACATAACAATACAAGCAATTTCTTTAATGAGAGAATCTTCAAAGGGCTCGAGATCCACATGGATGCTGCCGTTCACATCTTGGTAGTAGGCAAGTGCCACGTGCAGTTCTTCCTCTTCTGTTTGATTCTGAGTTGCAGAAAAGTATCATGACGGTCTGCATCTGCCAACAAGCAGCTATTCAGCTGCTCCAGCATTTCATATTCTATTTGCAGTGAAGTCCCATGCCTTTAATCTCTGTGAAGAGATTGTTCCTTCTTACTTCTTGGGGTTTTTTAACTTTCCTTCTTATCATCTATACTCAGCTCTTTCTTCCACTTTTTCCCTCTTTATGAAAGATTTTTTTGATTAGAATGCTGCATTCCCTGTGGTCTGAATTACTTCATGCTGCCTGTTTGCTCTGTTGCTTAGTGCCATTGGCTAATCACTTTTCTTCTTAGGGGTCTCACCTATTATCAGGCAGCTGCTGTCAGAAGCCAGCTGTACTGTTTGCAATGGGCTATTAATAGTGTCAATTTGGGGCAAATACCTGCGTAATAAAAAAAGAATTCCAAAGCATTTTCATTTGTCATGACAGTCATTAAATTTACCTATGAGCTAAATTACAATATCAAAATATATATGTTTATCTATTTTTCTCAGAGGATTGTAAATCTGTATTTATTTCCAGGTCATGTACTGGAATTTTTTGTAATATATGACAAATTGTGAAAGATTTACAATAAAATTGACAAATCTGTTCTCAGTGTTGATAATTAAATTAAAAAGTAGACATGAAATGGGGATGTGTAATTGAAGTCTTCCAAATCTTTTTGGATTCACTAATTTGGTATGTTGCAATGGAGGAAAAAAACAGTGTTTATAAATTTGCAGTGTTTCTTTCTTTAGTGCTTTTTATCCTAATGGGATTGATTCACTACCATCTGACAGCTGCTGCTTTTTGGGCTTCAAAACACAAGTCAAAGTCTTCAGTATAATTCCAAGGATACATATCAGTGCAGCAAAAGTCAATGACAACTCAAATTTCTGTTGCCGAGGTGTTAAGCTGAGCTGTGTGTGAATTTTCCAGGTCAGGCTCAAGCCATGGTTACACTGTGCAACCACAGAGAGGGGAGGTGAGAATTCACTCAGGCAGGTGTTGCTCCAACAGGGAGCTGCAGCAGGGTGTGAGGCAGAGTCCCAGCAGTAATGAGCCATGCAGGGGCTTTACAGCCAGAGCTGGTCTGCTCAGGAGCCCTGCCCTGCTGCAGAGCTGCTCCCCCAGGGGTGGTCCTGCTGCAGCTCCAGCACTACCTCATCTGGTGTCACCTCATCACATCCTCCTGCACAGCTCAGCACAGCCCTGCCCTTTGCCAAGCAGAGGAGGAACTACTCACACATCCCAGTCCCTCCCACCCCAAGCCTCTCTGACAAAGCTTTCCCAACCCCACAAACCACGCAGGTGCTGAAGAACCATCAGCTGGGTGGGGGGAGCAGTGACAGCTGGTGGCTCTGCGGGTGGCTGTGTTCTCTCAGAGAGCACCTGGAGGCCTCCCAGGCTCCCTGCCAGGGAGGAGCACCCAGCTGCCCGTGTGTGGCAGTGGTCAGGAGGCCTGTCTTCTGTGGTTATTAGTGGTTTCAGTTAACTTATGGGCTTTCAGTCTCATTTCATTTCCCTTTAGTGGCTCCCTTAGAGCAATTGCGTTCTTCCCAAGCATCCCTTGGGGCTCTTCATGGACACAGGACTGCCCAGTGTGGTCTGTTCCAAACTGCACAGCACTTGTGGGTTTGGTCCTCTGATGAGCTGTGAGGAAAGCAAGGTCTGCTTTGAATTAACTCTGAAGCAGACACTCAACCTCAGGAAGAACAAGGCTGAGTGGGTATTCATCTACCAAATTTAGAAGATCTGCAAAAGTTTGTGGGAGTGTCTGGCTGACAGATGCTTTACAGTTGTGATTTAGTGACAGTAATAGATTTTTTCTTATACAGACAGGAGCCTTTCCAGCAGCATCTGTAGTGTAAGCATGGCTGTGATAACCACACTCTTGGGAGATAACCAGTCCTGTTAAACACTTGGCTGTCCCATGTGAGCTCTCTGTCTTGCTAACACTTGAGTGGAGTACATGATGTAATTGTAAAAGATAAGGTTTAGAAAGAGATGTAGTTTAGTAATTAAAAAGTCTGCTGAAAGAGTAGTGCTCTCTCACAGTTTTCTGCACTCAAGACAACACATCAACATTTGTTACATGGAGTAAAAGTACGCCTCAGTGTCTTCAGTACTGATGACTTGCAGACACATATACCCTGAGAAAGCATGTGCTCATCCAGAAAATGCTCATTTTGAAAAAGAAATAAGGAAAAATTGAAAAAATAACTCTGTTCTGCCTTTACAAAATCATCATGTACAGCTAGAGATGCAGCAGTATGAGGCTGACCAAGATGCAGGAAAGACATCTGTGACCTGAAGAGGGCTGTTGCTCCATGCCTCTGAATGGAGAGGGTAATTGCATCATTATTCTGGATGACTTTTATGAGGCTGCACATGATGAAAAAAGACAATAGCTTCTCAAATTCAATTTTCTTCCCACGCAAGGTTAAGCACAGTCTGTCTCTAAATATTGTTGTATCCTAGAAATATATACATTTATTCATCTATCTGGAGTGCTGAAAGCATTGTGCTGCTTCATTACAGAATTTAATAAACTCATGTAAAGTTTCCTAAATAGTGTCTTGGAGAGCTGGTGGCTTGGAATAAACAAGCAGTTTTGCCACAGAAAAACAAGCCATACCAGCTCTAACTTTGCACAGATGATTTTGGAGCATTGAGCCCTACTTCGTTGCTGAATGGGGTTATAAATTATCTCTGAGCTATTCTGCTTCCAGTTACTCCATCTGTAATCGTTCTGGTGTGGTTTCTAAAGGAACTGCATACATATAAACATGAAAATACTTCCTGTCCATGTTGAGAGGAGGATTTCTTGGGATTTATTTGACAGACAACATACAATGAGATCCTTGAATAGTAATTAACTAGCACACTTTGGACAGATTTTTCAAGCAAAAGCATCCAAATGAAACCAGAACAGCATCTGTGTATAAAGCACAGTCACTTCTTATTTAATATTAAATAACATTTGGCTCAGATATGAAGCTTTGGTTTTGGCCCTATACCCAGGGCTCTTTTTATCTGGGGACAGGGAGGAAGAAAAGGATGGGAACATGTTTTTTTAGACATTGCTCTGTTATTTCCCCAGAAACATTTGCTTTGACTGGACTCATTTGACCAGAGCATCAATTTACATTGTAAATGAGCACCTTTGATGCAGATATTTATAAGCATGTACTTACAAGAATTGCTTCTAAAGGGCAGTCAATCTCATCTGGAAGATCATCTGACCCAGGTCAGGTGGGTGAAAGTGCCTGCCACTTCCCTGAGCATGAATGTAGGTCATCTACCTCCCCAGCACCTTTCACATACCTGGTCTTGGAGCTCTCTCTTCAGCCTGGACACAAAACTGTCAAGGGGGTTTCTTAGTATGAAGAAAGTGAATGGGAGCTGCACTGCAGGGGAGCAAGGATCCTTAGTGTGAGGAAAGAGGGCAGAACAAGAGAGAATGTAATAGAGGTCTTTGAAGTCATGAGTGGCAGAGGAGGTGCTCACTGACTTGGAGCTAGGGGACAGTCAGTGAAATATCTACGGGCAGGTTTCATAGCAAACCAAAGGTATTTCTTCATGGAACAGCTAGATGAGCTGTAGGACTGCTTGCCAGGGCCACTGTGTGCCAGATGTCAGCATAGATTGAAATACAGGCTAGAAAAATCAGTGGAAGAAAAATTCCTTTAATGACCAATAGCCCAGGAAGTCCTTGACATTCAAATTTCTGACAGTTTACTGAATATTCTGAGCAAGTTGTAGCTATATATGCTTGCACTGCTCTTTCTTAATTTCTTTCATTGTTCTGCCTTGCACTTCTGTTTCTTTATCATTCAATCACTAATTATTGTGATCTGGATGGCCCTTTTAATTTATCCAGGAGACCTGTTCCTAAATGCAAGTGCTTAACTGCAGCATTAGGAAAGCTAATCCCTACTTCTGTCTCCAGTGCTTGTCGTGTATGCAACATCTGACCGCATCTCAACACAGAATTATTATTATTCCTGTTTCTTCACTACTGGAAAAAAGCTCCCTCTTCTCCTGAAGGCTGTCAGCCTTTTCAAACAGTCAATGTAAAATGTGGATTCATGTTAAGGGATTAAATAGAAAACTGAATTTTCAGTGGTTTTAGTTTTAATGCTTCTTGTTTCTCCCACTGGTGAGGGCTTATGCAGTTTTGGGCACCACAACACAAGAAAGATATAAAGCTATTAGAGAGTGTCCAGAGGAGGGCTACGAGCATAGTGAAGGCTCTGGAGGGGAAGCTGTATGAGGAGTGGCTGAGGTCATTTGGCCTGTTCAGCCTGGAGGAGAGAAGACTGAGGGGAGACCTCATAGTGTTCTACAGCTTGCTCTCAAGGGGAAGTGTAGTGGCAGACATTGATCTCTCTGGTGACCAGTGGGAATGGCCTGAAGGTGTGTCATGGGAGGTTTAGGTTGGATATCGGGAAAAGGTTCTTCACCCAGAGGGTGGCTGGGCACTGGAGCAGCTCCCCAGGGAAGTGGTCACAGCACCAAGGCTGACAGAGCTCAAGAAGAATTTGGACAAAGCTCTTGGGCACATGGTGTGACTCTTCGGAATGGTCCTGTGCAGGGCCTGGAGCTGGACTTCAATGATCCTTGTCGGTCCCTTCCAGCTCAGGATGTTCTATGATTCTGTGAACTCATTACAGAAAATACACATTTCTTCAGACACTCTTGATAAATGCTACTTCTTTTCTCCTTACACAGAGAAATGTTAAAAACTTTTGAAGGTCAGCCTCAATGAAATCAGTATATTTAGAAGCTTCCAGTAAAATTTGCACAGGAAATAAAAAAGTGCTACATTAATAGGCTTATTTCCTTTCAAATAAAATACAAAATTGATTGTATAATCAGTGATACTTACATATAGTCCAGAGCTCACTGCCACATGAAGTACTAAATGAAATAGCTGCCTTTTTGTGGCTCCAGCCTCCAAAACAAGTCTTAAATAGAGAAGATCTGGATTTCAGAAATTTTAAAGCAAAAAATATACCTTAATTTTACGTTTTTCTTTGTAATCTGAGACTGCTGAGAAGAAAACCACATTGTCAAACCTGATAGGAAAACGTTGCAAAGAGAGAATTATTCTAAGCCTTTTCTGCCTACAGAGTGAAGCAATCAGCTGGCTATAGCTGTGTATGCACACAGACGTCTTCTATTTTCCCCAGGTGATCTTCATAACATCTGTGTAGTCAAGAACCCAGCAGTACCTTTGGGACTGTCTTGAACAGGACAGGTGGCCCCGATGGCAGCCTTCCCTCCAGAGCTGTTTGTAGGCTGGCTGCTGCTTGACTGCAGCTGAACATGCTTTAGGTTGCAGTTAATGGCTCCTCAAAGCACCACAGCTGTGGGAGGAAATTCCACTCCTCTTGGCTGGGTGAATGACAGGACAGCAGGGAAGTAAACATGAAATTAGTAAATGTGATTGCATACCATTAAACCCTCTCCAAACCACACAATGGTGGCAGATTGATGCAAGTTGGTTGTTGGTCACGGCTGGAATCACTGAGATGAAATGAACTCAGAGTAGAGGACTGGTGCAATTAGGCATGTGCTGTTTAAAACCTCTTCTTTCAGTTCAGTTGTCTCTGAACCTGATGCATCAGCCTTGTGCTATATCGAGGAGAAAATGTACCCTGAATTAGGAGAGGCATGCAGTGACTGTATTTCAGCACTGTATTCAGCACTGGCCCTGGCATATTCTTCCCGTCTAACAATATTCACCTTGTGGTTACTCGCCCTCCTATGGGCAGAGAATAGGTCCTGAGCCCACTGACACTTTGTATTTGACCTGTGAGGAATAAAAGGCTCCTTTTGCTCTCTCTTTTTTTTCCTTCCCATGTATTCACATTGGCCTTCCCTAAGGATTTGGGCGTCTGAAATGTAAAGGTCACTTTAGCAGAAGAATGATGTGCAGTACATACAGAGCTGTGGTGAAGAGCTTGGGATAAATATTTCCAGGCATGGGCTGAAATTTCTGCAAATACGTATTTAGTTGGTAAATATTTCCATAATTTAATACCTGTCTCATAACAGTCATATGCAAGTGTCATCCAAGATAGTTTTGACTCTGTCTTGATGCTTCCAACATCTTTTAAGAAGTTTCAAATAATACGCCTGTTTTACAAATGTGAGATGTTTATAAGGCAAAGTCAAACAGTTTGTCAGAGCTCCAAATGATAGCAACAGGACCAGGATTAAATTGCAGTAACAATTACTCTTAATTCCACACAACTATTTATTGTCACCTGTCCCTGTCATCTGTGTGATGTAAGCTGAAGTCCTTCAGCATAAAGTGACAGTGTTTTTACTGAAAAGCTAAAGTTTGAGAAAACATTGTGAATGCTCACTATAACCATCAGTAATTATCATAGACATTTTAAATCTGTAGCTTTTTTTGGCATTTAAGTTCTAGAAGATGTTGGATAAAAGTATATTAGAGTTGTATTTGTTTCTAACAAGACATCAACAAGGTTTTTTGTCATGGGAACTCATAGATGTTTCATACAGCGGCCAAACAAAATGGTGCTAGAACTCAAAGCTGTTGTCTGGCAACTGTACCATTCCATCCAATGGAGAACACAAATGGCTGTTGGAAAAAGCAATCCAAAGCTCTCTGGAGACCCATAAAGATTTCTATTGAGTTCAAGGAGGTTTGTGTGAGAATGCAGAAATAATCAATTGATCAAATGTTTTAGTTTGCTCATACAACCACGCACATTTTCTCCTTCAGAAAGAGGAGATCTAAGAGCTTGAGTTCAAACAGGAATCACTTGCAGCAATATGAGAAAACTTGCACATGTGCTGAAGAAAGAAAATTTTCTCCTGGAAGTTGAAGTAAATGTGGAATCAGCTGCAAAGATATGAAGTGATTATTGACATTATGCAATTTGTCCCCCAAAACAGGCAAATAAAGAAACAAGCAAAATGCTGGGATAAGATTAACTACAAACTGTTTGAATATACAAGTGTTTCTTCTTAGATATATTTCTAAACAATGCCTTAAAAAACTTACTCTCCAAAATCTGATTAACCAGAATGTAAAAAATATGAAATGACATATGCTTATGTTAACTGAATATATTATAGCCATTAGCAAACTTGTTTGGTAATTATTTCTTTCAGAGAAGGTCATCTTGTATCATGTGCTTTATAATAGAGAGATACTTGTGTAATACAATTAACCAAACCACTGAGATGAAACCATCTAAGTCAGGAACAGGATTTCTTATGGGTCAGTTATGGATTAGTTCTGCATATTATACAAGACTGCTTATCACAAAATGCTTAAATGCTATTGGGAGCAAAGCCCAGCACTCAGCACTCTCTGTCCCACTTGAGCATAGGGCTACATAACCCCCAGTCAGTCCTTCCTTCCGGAATTCCTTCCGGAATTCCTTCCTTCCGGAATTCCTTCCTTCCTTCCTTCTGGAATTCCTTCCTTCCGGAATTTCTTCCTTCCTTCCGGAATTCCTTCCGGAAATCTTTCCTTCCTTCCGGAATTCTTTCCTTCCTTCTGGAATTCCTTCCTTCCTTCCAGAATTCCTTCCTTCCTTCCTTCCGGAATTCCTTCCGGAATTCCTTCCCCCCCCCTTCTTTCCTGTAATAAACAGTCCTTCAAACCTAGCTGAAAACCCTGTATCAGGGGGATTCATATGGCAGATTGGAGCTGTGGATTTGAGCTCTCTCAGTTTGAGCTCTGATCTCAGAATCTCTGTGATACTTTTACACCAGACCACTGTACAAACAGTGAGTAATGTTACCTCTGGCTGCATCTTAAAGGATGGTGTTAAAATGGTACATGTTTCTTAAATACAATTAATGATTAATGCAGTTATAGGGCTTGTGAAAGAAGTTAGGAGCTTCTGTCCTTTAGATTTTAGGCGTCCTATAGGACTGAACCCTGTAAGTGTCTAATCTTCCAAACTTGCTTGCTGGTCTACTGAAAAAAGCCAGAATGTCTTCACATAGGGATCACTGAGTTCCAAAAAATTAGTGTCCTTCATAATTTTTATAGTAATTTGTGAGTGACAATCTCAAACACTCTGCAAACATTAATCCCACAGCATTCAGGCAACTAACATATATTTTTCTCAACTCGTGACAACAAAACAAGGAAATGCAAAAATGTAATGCCTGGGAAGCAAAATGCATCAGTTGTCTGAGTGGGTATTCTGCCTTGGGGTACCATGTACCTAAAATATGCATATATTTTTTGTACATTGTGAAATAATTCAGACTGTATCCATTCTAATTAGATTCACAGATAAGACTGAGTAGTGAGTTTCTATTTTTCCAGTTTCTAAATTCACCCTTTGGCTCAGTGACTGGCTTCCATTTTATGTCTCTGGAGAGCATAATGTACTGCCTGAATATCTATGCTGGTTTGTGTTCAAGACACTTATCTGCTTCCATTAGCCATGCTGAAATTTGTAATTAACACAAGAAACTAATCCAGACAACTACTCTGACCCAGATTTTCATCTCAGCTACTTTGGTATAAATTCAATGATTAAAATTTTAATGAAATTATCTTTTCTTGAGAAATGTTGGCCATTTTAACAGTAAGCAGTTAAAAGCTGAGATAATTCAGTTTTTATCATATTTCTCCCTTTTGCCAAAAAAGGTTTAATTGAGGAAAGATGGAAAAATCTTAAGAGAAAGTAAGGGCCTGAAACTCAGTTTTTGTAAAAAATAATCTCTTACAGAGGCAGAGTTGCAGGATTTGTCATTATAGGTGGCTGAAGAGTTATTCAAACTGTTAATGGAAGCTGAAGGATGATTATTTATACTTAGAATTGACAGATGATTAAGTAACAGTAACAAAACCACATAGAAAGTAAAAGTTAAATTAGTTTGAAGGGCTTTTACTATACGAATGATGTGAGACACTTGGTGTCCCAGCTGGTGCCATGTATTCAACAGAGTGTTTCCTTCCATTTGTTGTCCATCACATTTATTCACCTTTGTTTAATATTTTGTCCATATTTTCTTCTTTTAACTCAAACACTACTGGGCGAAGGTAGTAATTTTGAATTCTGCTACTTCTACACTGATTATTTTTTATTACTATTTTGTTCGTGTTAGGGAATGAAAGATCAGGATATTTTAATATTGAAACCAAAAAAACAGTGTGGAGAGTAAGCCTGTAAAGTCATCACTGACAGACCTGTTCAAACCAAAAAACATCGCCAGTAATAAGGTGACCCTAAATTTTAAAACATTTGGCAAATACCCTTTAGCCTTCTACTGTAAATATTTTCTTGTGAAACTTTTGAACCCTTTTAGCAGCCTCCCCAGTTCATACCCCACATACTTTGAATATTCCTGTAGAAATCCATATGCCTTAGGATTTAGCCAGTGACTTCTCCAAAATGGTTCCTGGGGGTGTTGTTATGACCTGCCACTGAGGTGGGGTAACAGAGGCTCCTGTTTAATAAATCCCTTGGGGTGAATTAGAGTGAAATATTACTGAATAACCAGCATAAATGTAACACAGACTTATTTTAAAACAATTTAGTTGCAGCAGAAAGGAGGTATGTGGCCATTTTGGTTCTTTTCTATAAAAGTATAAAAATGTCACAAAGAAAACATGTAAGGAAAAGAAAGAAAGAGAGAGAGGGAAAGGTTAAGAGTAGATAGTGGAGAGGAAAGACAAAACCACCCATTGATCCAATGACAAGATTTGACTGTTGTAATTTTGATGTCTGTGGTTGAAATAATGGTCACAGTTTTGCTCCATTGAGGGTGAGGGCCCACAAAACAGAAAGTTCAGGTTAAGTACCTCCAAGTTAGCAGAGGAGCACCCAGATGCCTTCCAGGGAGGGGATTCTTCATGTCTGATGCAACGCTATGGAGCACACAGGAGTTTCCGATGGAGAGTTCCCAAAAAGAGTTGGGGGGTGTTTGGAGTACGTGGTGATCCATAGTCCTCTCCAGGGATATGACCACTGTTTGACCCTGCTTCTGCACTTGTGCTGAGTGTTGTGTGGTCACCACAGAACAAGAAAATTGGTTTCAGAAAGGGACTGCCCTACCTTTGTATGGTCCCACCTTTCCAGAAACGTTCTGTTCCAGCTTGCCCACTTGAAAGGTCATTAGTGTTTGAGGCATAGCAGTGCATTTTCTCCTTGCTGACCAACTTCTATAGGCAGTCCTATCTCCCCTTGTTGAACTGTTAGTAAGTGAGAAAGGGTCTTCTGAGGGTCCTTGGGGCCATTGACCCATATATATGAGGTTTGGGTCTGCAGAACGAAGAAGAGTACTTACCTCCCAAGATGTAAAAGCCTCACCAGGAGGCTTTTCTCCTACCAGACAGATTTTGTTTCATACAGGAGTGAACAGAATGGAGAAGTTCACTCACATCAGTAATCCTCCAGGCCAGGAGACCTACTGGAAAAGACAGTAAACTCAATGCTGAAGTAACAATATTGATGTAAACACAGTAGTCTTAGGACACATGGATCTCAAAGAGGATCAGAGCACAGGAAGAGGTATTGTCTATTATTTATCAGCTTATCTTTATCAGCTGGAAGATGGACAGCTCTTTGGATTGCATCTGCTGTCACTTCTTGTCATACCTGATGAAACAGACTCTGAACCTGAAAGAAATGGACCACAGACTGCGGCTTACCATTACAAAAGTGCAGTAAGACAGCTAAATCTTCACAAAGGGAGTTTGATTCATTTTCAGAGTCATCTGTAGATCAGATTTAATTACTAATTATGTTGTGTAATCATAAACTAATGAACATGTTTCAGTATATTTGAGAAATTAGCACTTACTTTAGTAACATGAGGATTTTACTAGAAATCCTGTTATTGAACTAATGATCAGTGCTAGGGAGGGGATTTCATCTGTAGCGCTTTTCACAGTTAACAGGCTTTAGCACTGTGATTTACTGAGGTTACACTGCAAAATATATTTATGATTTTTGTCCTGATATTTATTTGAAGTTCTATATGTTGTCCTAAGTTCACTAGATAAGTAGTCATAAGATGTTTGCACCCTTTAAGGGTGACATACTTTATTAAATGCTTTTCAAATACAAGGGTTTTTAGATTGTGTAGTGCATAAAATACTGCATTTACAAGCTCAAACATATGGTATTAATGAAGAGCAATGGCTCTGGCAATTTCCATTCCTAAGTAATGAAACTTTTTTGATTAAGGGCTGAAGATGCCAAGGTAGCCATTCTGTAATCCTAACCTACACGCACAGATGTACTTGAACACATGGTCATTAATGCATGTTTGTAAACTCACATGAGTATAATGTGAATCACACTTGAAACTATCCCACAAAAGTCTGTTCCAAAGTCTATTTAAATCTATAGAACGATTCCTACTGATGCTGTATGTTGTGGTTGAGGTCCAAAAGAGTTATGGATGTTTCTTTGCAAAAGGCAGGTCATCAACTTCTATAAGAACTGGTGAAATCCACTCATGGCAAAATTCCCACTGGCTTTATTGAGATCAGGATCTTCCCTATGTACATTTAGACAATCATGCTCTTTAACGGCCAAGAAGCAATGCTGATAAATCTGGAAATTCCATTATGAATAATTTATCATCAGCTGCATAAAGTATCTCAGACAGTGCACTTCACAGTGATGTTCTTACATGTTATTGAGATATTTTAGGAAATGTACACTCATTCTTAATTCAGACATCTATTTTATCCTCAGTCCCTGCTGGGGTTCTCAGACCAACTCCTCCTTTGCCTTTTCACATGCAAGCTAAGTAATGTCAGTGCTGGTGCCATTAAAAATTGCATGATGGCTGGCATGCTTGCCTAAACAAGTAGGAATCTTGGTTCAAATCTCTCATCTCTCTGTGTGGCCTGAACTTGTATCTCCCATGTCCTAGAAAGCTGCCTGGACTGCAGTGAATGGGGATGATATATGGTTAAACCTGTCCTAATTTCCTAATTGCTATCAGATGTTGAAGTATTCACTGAAATGCTTCTGGGAGTATAGATCTTTCTTCTCATGGCTGAGTACTCCAGAATAAAACTGGAAATTTATTTAGGCATAGGGTAATTTGTTCTCCATTTACTTTCTTTTTCTCCACTCCAAAATAAGTATTAGCTATTCCAGGGAGGGCTCAGAAGGAGAGGTTTTCAGGACTTTCCTCACTCTGGCAGTTTGAGCACTCCTCCAGGAGACAAGGTTTATCGCCCTTGATAGAGCAGAGCTGCAGAAGCAGCAGCCACGGTCACTGCCAGATTGAAAAAAATCAGGTACCAGCAGTGAACAGCTGAAATCAAGCTGTCACTGGGGTTAATAAGAAATCAAATAAAATCATGTTTTCTTTCATAATAAAAACAGTATACACATTGAAAAGGAGGGACTTCCAACTAATATTATTTCTTTTCCTAACTATTCTGCTCCTGCTTAATAATTTGCTCTTTTTTGGTTTTGGGGTTTGTTTTGGGGTTTTTTTTTGTTGGTTTGGGGGTTCTTTGTTGGTTTGTTTAGGGTTTGGTTGGTTGATTGGTTGGTTTTGGACAAGGCCTTAGGGGTTTTCTTTTCTTTAAATTTTATCATCTGACTTATTTTTTAAAAATAAAAACTGTTTTTCCTTTCCTGCAGGTCCTGTTACCACCATATGATGATCCTGTGAATGGAGCTGCTAAGGATCCACCACCACCTTACGTGTCAGCATAAGTGGGAGTGCTGTGTCCCTAGGGAGGATAGCTTTACTTTACAGACATTGAAGCAATAGTTTGATAATTTCACTTCCAGGATATAACCTCTGTGGGTTACACTTTGCTGTTTTGCTGACATATTGAAACCTAAATTGTATTACTCATATTCTGTAGATAGTTTTAATAATTTGCTGCAACTACAGTAGTGTTTCAGAAACTAGTGAACTAGTTTCAGAATAATTCTGGGTAGCACTAGGGTTAGTAGTCACTGAATAGCTTTTTCCACCATGTCTGACATGCAGAGCCAGAGAACGTAGAACTTTGCATTCTCGATCAGGTTCAAAGTGTAACTTTATTTTTTTCATTTGTAAAACTTCCAAAGCATTACAGATATGTTTCTCAGATGCCCACATTCAACTTCAAAATACAGACCAAGTCCAAAAAAGTGACATTCCAGTTCATTCCTGTTCTGCAAGAATTTTTGAAGTTGCTATGCTATGACTGATGATGATTGCAAGAAGAAGAATTAGTCTTATGCACTGTTCTCATCAACCTGGCTAATGGGAAGCATATTTAATTGGGAAGGATAAGTTAGGTGAATGAGAATAGACAAAGCACTCTATGTGTGACAAGCCAGAACCTGTGGTCTACACTTTGTCCCAGTCTGAAACCATTCTAATGCTCAAAAAAAAAAAGTTAGCAAATTCTGGTAACTTTCTTTTCCTGCCTACACACCTTTTTCCTCCCCACTAACTTTACAAAGAGTACCTTGAGGTCACAAAATCCCTGCTTTAGAAGTCCCATGATTCGGTGACAAAGCCGTGTCTTTCACATTCAACATGCAAATGTTTTCCCATCGGAATGTGCCTGTAAATATCACAATGTTCTGCTGAGTGTAAACTAAATTATGCAGATTCTAAGATACATGTTCCCAACCTGTGGGGGAACTTAGGCATGTAACTTCCTTGAGCATCAGCAGGTATGTTTTGCCTGTTTATCATATACATCAGTGTTGGGGGGTTAGATTCCTTTTATGTCTGAACTGATTGTACTGAGAATCTTTCTCATATGGTTCATCCATCCATGAATGCTTGTGTGAGGTATTTATTTCTTCTCCAGAGAAGTGCCTCCTGCACATGTAACTTTGTTTTGATGAAGTTTCTACTTTTATTTGAAAAGGAACATGAGAAGGGAATATAATGTGTGTGTCTACCTCTCATTGTTTCCCCTTGTGTTGTCTCCTCTGCATTTGGGGTGATTGAACAGGCTGAAGCTAAACTGGTGCCATTGCACAGCACCCCAGGGAAAGGGCAGTGCAGAGCTGAGTCACATTTGGAGGGGCACCAGAAGACATCAAGGTGCCATCTCTTCTGTGGCTGGGCTGGCACATGAGTCCACACCCTTCCTGAGGAGGACACCTGTTCTCACCCTTAGTGCATTGATTCCATTCTGCCGACTGAAGAAACGTGGAACTTTTCCTGACTTTTTCTGGGAAAGAGCTTTCCAGGGGAACACAGGACCAACAAATTCTTTTCACAGAGATTGCAGCTGTAAGCTGTTCTTGCAGAGGCCAGGGAAGGAAAGGACAGACTCTTTCTGCCCTCTTCCACACCCCTGGCAAAAGGCAGGTCCCCATCTGCTTGTTGGAATTTTAGTTCATGGTTTATCTACTCTGAGATCAAACTAAGCAATGCATTTGAATGAACCCATCCTGAAATCCGTCCACTGCTCTTTGTCACAGCCCAATATTTTTCCTTCTGAATAACACCGTCTATTCTTATTACAGACATCTTTGGGAATTAATCTGAATTTTGGGGGTTGTACTGGCCAACTGGGCTTCTGAGCTTCATTTTCTTTTATTCTTGACAGATTTGTGAAGGATGTTAAACAATCATCTGTTTGAGAAAAGCTGGTTGTAAATACATTGCATCTGTGTATACAAACTTCTCTGCAATAAAAGGGTGTTTCCTCAAGACTGGAAATAATTTTTTATGGTCTTCCAAGCATAAACATACATAAATTCCTTTCGAATCAGTCTATCATGGTAGAATTTTCTCTGTGGAGGACTAAAAGATAGTTTTTTAGTCCACTCACCAGTCAATTCACCAGCTTTCCCACCGTACTGTATAAATAGAGGAGAGGACAGTAAATTCTATAATTAATTGCACAATAAGACCAAAGGATAATTCAAAGTTTTAGTTCATTGTCCAAAACTGCAGGCATTTTTTCAGGTCTGATTAAGTGTGTAATACAGAACAGGGCTAAACTGAGCTACACTGAAAGCTGGGTGTTCTTTTTCTCCACACCATAATAGGGATAATCTGCTAATTCACATAAAATTTCTTTAGCTTGTCTCACTAAAGAATCAGGATTTCTTCACACACCCCATGTGTGCATAAATGTGAGTACAGTGTGTCCTGCCAAAACTCCTCTTGGTTTTGGTCCAGTTTGAGTTAAAGAGGGCAGGAAGGTTGTGGTATCAAGACCATGACATTCTTGCACACAGAGTAAATAGCTGGGTAGGAGGTAACAGATAATGTAATGTAAGTTCAGTTCTGGTGGCTTATCAGAGGATCCCCATGAGAGTTGAGTTCCACTACTCCCAAACAAAAATGAGATTCTGTGGGTTACATGAAGAGACATGAACTCCAGCTGAAGGGTTTTTATCCTCGGATGTTGAATTTATTCTCTATTTCCATGTATAATTCTGGGGAATTTACACCACAGCTTTTCTATAATTCATTTTTTAATAGTCATCTGTGACACAGAAAGCCCATTAAAAAGCTGGCTTCTTAAGTTTCTGTGTTTTGGGAACTGCTAACGCCTAACAGTTTTCTTCCAATATTCCTTGCATTTTTTCCTTTCTCACAGATATTAGGAGCATCTGCTTACCCAAATGCTCTCCTGGTTTTGTTTCTGAAACTCTGATATAGCAGTTTTTTATTAATAAGTTTTAGTAATTTAGGAGTGGAAAGAAAATACTGTCAGAGAATGTTGACATGAAACATCATAAGGCCAAAACCAGCAAACAGGAATCTAAACTTTGATAGTACCAGAAATATTAGATCTTTTGCTGAAATCTCTTTTGGATTTTTTTTTTAATATCTGTTACAAAGCATTGCAGGCTTCACAAGTCCTGCACATGCTAAGGCACAACTTTTCTCATATGTGCCTGATGCTTTTATTCCTGATTGAACAACACAGCTTTCCTTCATTGCACACTCATTCATGTATCATGTCAGAGAAAGCAATGAAGAACTTGTAGTGGTGACCCAACAGTGCGGCACTTGTGCTTGTAAGTGCATGAAGTTCTCTAAAACAATTATTAATGACCATAATTTTGGGTGTTAGCCTGTCTGTGCTTCTTTGGGAAAACCTCTGGTTGGTAAAACCAGTCCAGTCTTGATATGTTAGCAAAGGCCACATCAAATCCATATACAGCCAGATAAAATCTTGGCAAAGAAGCAGAGGAAGTGATAACTAGTCAAAATGTTCCAAACAAATTCCAAATTCTGTGCTTTCAAATGAAGGCATTCCTCACCACTATCCTGTTGGCTAGGGACACCATGGACAGTTTTATGAAATTCTGCTAATAGCAAGTCTGTGCATGCCAGTGCTTGGAATGTGCAAAATGGAAGACTTGGCTACTGCTTCAGGCAGGATGGACAGAGGAGCAGGAGCACACCATGGGAGGGCAACATTCATGTCCATCTTTTAAACAGCACAGAGACAGGGTTCACTGCTGCAATATTGGTTGACTTAGTGCCCTTTCTTTCTCTGCTATGATCAGGAGGAAGTATAATTGCTCATATAACCTGTTACATTAGCTGTTAGACAAGCTCTGTTTCACTGGAGTGGATGATACCTTCGTCTTACTTGTTTTAATGCAAGGATATCTACAGATTAATATTTTTAAACCAAAAGGAGTATTGGTTAAATGCTTGCCAAACTGTCTAGTCAGACAGAGGACTCCAAACTGCTCCTCCAGAGCTGTTATATCCTTAGAGACTTCTTCTTAGTTGTTCTCTCCACAGAGGCTGCTCTCCTTAGATGCTGCTTCTCTGGAGCCAGGTTGTATCCTCCCCATTTACCCATCTCTATTAGCTGTAGAAACTGCAGCCAGATACCACAAAAAAGCATTTCTTGCAAAATTCACCATGGAGATGTTTCAACACTATCAGTTCCCAGCTCTGAGAAATCCGAAACAGCAGCTATAGCTATCTAAAGGGAGGCTTGGCTCTGATAAATCAGGATTAGCGTTCTTTCAGAGAAAGACTCTGGTATTTGTAAATGATGTCTCCACACCCATGGGTTTGACCCGGAATGGTTCTGCAATGTGGCCAGTTTTTCAGCTGAATAGCTCAGCAGGGTGTGGAATACAGATCTGTAACCTTCTGCCTGCAGCCTGTGTCTACCTCCAGCAGAAGAGGATACTCTAGCAACGGTAGTGAAAGCCTCCTTGTCATCCAGCCAGAAGATACAAACCTATTTCAAAGCAAAAAGGCAGTTCTACAGCTATACCCTGGACAATGAGCTACAGCAGCAGTTTATTTTAGTGAAGAACCTTAGTGAAATTTAATGCAGTAAATTACTTCTTCAGAGAAATTAACTCTATAGTGGCTGAAACCAGGACTCAGATTATTCAAACATTTCAGACAGGAGAGTTTTCGGGAAATAATGAAATGTTTTCATTTGTAGCCAGAGCTGGACTCAACTAATTAGTCTGAGTGGAGGACACAGGGTCACTTGGAAAGCTGAATAAACAGCAAGGAGATTAATCAGGCCTGCAGCAGGGCTGGCTACTTGGCTTACGTGAGAAGCTTTGCTAGCCAGCAGAGACAAAAGAGCTGTGAAACTGAGGCAGGGAGCTGCAGCACTGCAGAGTCTCTGCAGGTATTTCAGAGGACTTCTGCTTGCTCTTTGAGGTCGACATGACCAGCAATAGCAGGGATGAGGCACATACAGCTCTTCATCCCAGAACCTGGGCTCCATTACAACACCTATGTGCATCCTGCTCATAACTTTAACAGGCTTCTGTTTCATATTAATTTTCCCAATGTAAATACTTCTGTTCCTTTAAGTGGTTGGGGTTTTTTTTAGATTCCTTTTTTTCTTTTCATATAATATTGAATCTCTTTCCCTCTCCAGAACTCCCAATTTCCGGACCCTTCATGACAGTAGAGATGAGCATGAAATTAGAGGTCCAACATGGGAAAACTTTTAGCATCAAATCTTCTGATCCCATTCAATGCCAGAATGGGCAAGATGTTCTTAAAATACAGATACCCTCCTAGTAAGATGAGATATGGATACTTTATGGATGGAAGATATTTCAGCCTTTATTCTGTGCCAGAGGCAAGCACAAAACAGGCGTCCTCTCTCTTATGGAGAAAAGGTGTCTGGATAGGCAAGTACTTTTATAATTTTATTTTGTGTATCACCAGTACACCAGTTTAAGATCAACAGATAATAAATAGATCAGTGGGACACTCTGGGAGACTGATACTATTTATATGAATGTGGTCATTCTTGGCAATATCAGATGCACTCACCTGGGGCAGCAAGGACAATGAAAGTAAAGGAACAAAGGCAAGAGCTGGCAATTAGTAAAAAATATTTCTCTTTTGGGAATTTATAAAGTCTTCTGCTCATTAAATCATTAGAAAAACGGGATGAGTTTTTTTTCTTTCATTGCATTAGAGCAGAGGATGAAATTAGCTTTATCAGTTGGACAGAACAGCTTAAATTTCCTGCTATTGTGTGATCCTGCTGCTTCTCATTAAAAAAACAGCTAAAGAAGTTCAAAAGGATCTTTAAAAAAGACTATTTGATCCACTAGCTTTAGGGTTTTTTCTTTAAAAAAATTGAACTTTGTTTATTTTTAATGCAAATATTTTCCTTTTAAATATATAGATATTTAGTCACAGTATATGTGGCTATATGTTCATCTAGAACTGACTGGTTTCTGTTTCAAATGTATATTTTCTGTGTGGTTTTTTATCTTGTGTACTGTCAGAAAAAAAACAAAACAAAGCACAACATAATAGATCGTTACCTTTTGGTTACTTTTTCCTCTCTGCAATTCAATTTTTCAGCCTGATAAAAAGTTCTTCCATAGTAATTTGGACAAATAGGGTTCAAATAAAGGTAATGTATCATTACACTCAACACACACTGTAAACACTCCAGGGGCCTAGAAAAGTAGCCCCAGTGAAAAAAGAAAGCTCAGAAAAACTTCTCTGTAAGCTGTTGCACTCCTGTTAGCACCAAGCAACAGAACATACATGGTTCCACAACTGCCACTGTGCAGGTGTAGAGCAGCAACATTTAGATGTGAGCTGCTTTATCTGTGGCTCTTGTAAAAAAGGCTGCACCAGCAGCACAGCCCCAGATGAGCTGGGATCCGTTCATTTTATGACCAGCCTGAGGATGAGCTACAAAAAGGGGTGTCTAAGAAAAGAGGGAGGTGAATGTTTGAGGAAATAAACAAACATCTGTCAAACAGCTTTGTCTCAGGAGTTCTGAGACCAGCTAGAGTCACAAGCTGGCAAAGTTTCAAGATGTGATCTTTGATTGTGTTTGTGATGTCTACATGCACCCAACAAAGGATGTCTTTCCTGGCCATGAGCTAGGTCCATAGTTAGCTCACATTCTTTCTGCTAGTTTCTTTTTCAGTTATAAATTACCTCTGTGGCAATGCTTTTCTGAAATGCAGACATAGTAGATCTACTACATTTCCTTTGCCTCAAAAAAGCCCCAACAGGTTGGATGAGCACAACCTAATGCTGAGAAACTAATTCTGTATTTGTCACCTGTTCATGTTCTGAACATCTGTAATTTTTTTTTTGTCTTGCTTCAAATTTTGTTCTGAAGTGTTTAGTATTATTTGGATCAGAATAGAAGCTGAGATGGCATTTGTACAAATCATGATGGTCTTAGATATTTATTGCTTTTCAATTTGGTATACCTGTGCTGGGATGGAAATTGTCTCCTCCCCATATGTGAATGTGTTTTAAGGTTCATGTCTCCCTTGTTTGTAGTGGCTGCAGCTCTCACCTATTATCCTGCCTTTGTCTGCGTTGACTGTAATAAAATATTTATATAGCAAAGTCTTCAGCATTGCATAGACAAACAGAAGCAAGACAGACTTCTCAAGGATCTAGATAAAATTTTTGTTAGTTTCTATTGCAAACAAGAAAAATTGAGATATTAGTAAAAAGTTTGAAATAAATAAATAAATTTAAATGGTTGTTAGTGCAATAAAAAGTCTATGGCTTTTGCCAGTGGAGGAATTCAGCTTCTTATTTGTTGTCATGAAAGGTTTGAAATGCTTATAAACAAGATCATAATGTTGTTGTGCTATGAAGTGTCTTTATTAGTCTATAGAGAAATCAAACCATAATTTTTAAATCACTTAAAACATTAATATCTGACAGCCTTATGATTGGAAATGTAGATAGTATGTGTAATACTAGGTCATAGGGTTTATAAACTACACTGTACTGCAATTATTCAAGCAGAGTTTGCAATGCATGTACAAATTTGAGTCTATCAGTGGAAGCACCAATCTTAATTGTATAATTAGTAGAGACACCCTTCCCTGGGTCCAGTGCTTACTGAAATCAAACTGTCTTGGTTGACTCCTGAAGTGCCAGATCAGCAGGTGTTTGGTATCCTAAAAAAAAAGAATGCAAATTCCTGCTAATTACAGTGAGTTTTTCTTAATTCCTACAACACCTTGAAAGTAAAACTTTACCAGTCTTTTCTTTCTCTACTGTTCATCCTAAATAAAGACAAAACTTTTTTCTTTTTTTTTTTTTTTGCTTAGATGTCTGTGTTGGTTCAAACTACTGTCATGTAAAGCAGGTATGTTACAGTTGGTCAGTAATACTCTTACCAACCATTGCCGGTGGTTTGTCAATTACCTTATCATTCTCCATTTTTATCACTTAAAAATCACTTAAAAGATAAGGATATAGGATTCTAGGCTAAATCTAATCTGCATTCCTGAAGAAGTATGTAGATAACTTGCTCTATCTCATCATCCCTCTAAAAACATCATCCCATCCTTTTGCTACATCCACAAATTCTACTTTGGATGTGCACTGTCCTTTTTCCTTCACTGTTTTGAGCATCTCTTCCTATAGCTAGTCACCTGCTTGCCACTTACATGATTGTAATTTGTACACGGTACATTATATCACCTCTAAAAGGAAATTAAGAACCAGGTATTTTGCAAGCCAATACTATTTTCTTACTTGAATCCTTTGCATTCAGCTGACATTTTCTGTAATTCCAGGAACATACTGCTGGTTAAAAAGAAATTCAGTAAAGACTTAAACACAGATGTAATGAAAAGTATTTATTTCTCACTTGTGGTTAAAAGGACTGTCCTGAGTGTTATTGATAGACCAATGATACATGAATTCCCCAATTCTGTTCATGGTTTGTGAACTTCATTCTATATGTATAAAACCAGGGGAACTGAAACAGATCAAAGGGTTTGAAAGAGTATGAATATGTAAAGAGCTTGCACTTCTCTCCCACACATCTATGATCATCTTCCTGTGTTTCATTTCCAGATGTTTGAGGATTAGAATCTTGACAGGCTGTACTTAAATCTAAGAATCATTTCACATTCTTAAAGCAAATGAAAAAGGCAAGTAACTCCCTGGTGTGCTTGGCTGGACATACAAGCTCAGGCCCCTTTTGCTTTGCTGTCTCTGTACCACTGCAGACTTTCATCTTTCTGGATGCCATGGATAGCAGCTGAGGTCAGCCACAGGGGCTCAGAGAAATGGACAGAAGGCAAAATTTTTATTGTTGAGGCCCAGATGTTGCAATTAACAAAGCTCTGCCTACTGAAATTCTCTTGGAAACTCCATTTGACTCTTCAAAGTATTTTGGAAGAAGAAAATCAGATGGTAACTGAAAAGCAAGCATTTGCCTTATACATAGGTTACATCTTTTCTTAATTTTCCTCAGAACTGTGTGGGAGCTTATGATTACTGTCCAGACTGGATAATGTTTACTGTGAAAAAAGTTTGATATATGATATCATCAGAGGCAGGACTCAATGAAGTTATATACTGTTGATAAAATACATACTGAATTCATCTGCAGACAGTACTCACCTACTTTAGCTAGCTGAAAAATTGTCCTGGGATTGCCACTCTGCCAAGTATATTCACAGGCTTTACTTCTGCTGTAACTTGGAACGTGTGATCAGTAAAATTGCATTTTCACATTTCCCTTGGTAACTTAAACCATGCCATGCTTGAATTCAGCTCTCCTTCAGAATCCAAGACAATGTTAAATTCAACTCTCCCTTCCTTCAGAAGAGAATGTTTTCTTACTCAGTTCTGGGACAAAATTGACATCACACACACAAGAAGCTCAACTTTGATCTTACAGCATGATTCAGAAAGCATGCAAACTGCTATCTCTAAATCAGTCCTTGCACAATGAAAAATATTCTAAATGTCGTAATGTCTTTGAATTTTCACATGTCTGGATCTTAAATGAAATAATAAGGTTCTTCATGAATCTTATGTAATGTCTGTGTTGTGCTCAAAATAAGCACCCAAATACCATCTGAACTACAACTTTGGCAGAATTTAGGCAGTATGGCTCTTGACCTAATGGTGTTCATACAGACCTATATAGATCAAAGACTAAAAAAAGAAAATTACATCAACATTTACTATTTGCTGTTTCAGATACCCAGCAACCAAAGGGTAGCCAGTTCAATCAGATCCCTGGATGCTTTTGTGTCAACATTTGCAGCAGAAGTACCTGCCTGATCTGTCATTGCTGTGGCTCCAATCTTGAGATTTATTCTGGTTTCCTTTTTAGAGATTATATTACTACTTCAAAAAGGAAAGAGACTGTCTTGTAGCACATATCAACAAGAGTGTGGTACTTAAACTTATAAGTACATATTTAAAATAAGAAGTTGATACAAAAAGTATAATTAATGAAAGGTGCCTGGCTCTGGATGTCCCAGATAAAATATGTTCTGTTAAAAGGCTACTATGATAATTTATTAATATACATTATATATGTATTATATACATTATATGTATTAGTATACAGAATATATGTGTACACATATATGTACATATAAAAAAACTTCAGTGTTGATTAAATGCTGTATACTGGAAGCACCTTTCTTTTGGCTATGGTACAGCTGTGATGCTGAGCCTCAGTTAAGTCTGACTCATGACCCACCTTGAGGAGATAACAGGACGCACCAAACCCTGCACTGAATTTAGATTTAAAAGAGAGTACTTACGGTCTTCAAATTAAGGTATGTTCAGAGGTTTTGGTGGTTTCTCAAAGGAAATCATAACCTTAAAAAATATTTGACTCCTGGAAGTTTGGTCCTGCAACACCTAGGTTTGTGGCAATTGCCTCAGTAATTTGGTGTTTCATGAAGTTCATAAGGAAATGTAAATGGTAATCCCTTTGTTGCCAATCCTATTCTAACATCCAGAAGACAAGGAGTCTGGTTCTTGCTGCCAGGGCTGTGCAGAGGGCCTTAGGAGCCAAGGAGGGTTCGCAGGTCTGTCCAGCTCTCCGTGAGACCTTGTGCTGGTCACCCTGTGCTCACCCTCAAGCACACTTGCAGGACAGATGCTCCAAGCCTCTGTGCAAACAGCAGTTAGCAGCAACCAAGCCACACCCGCACCTCAGACTGTCCTGCAAAAGGCACTAGGAGCCATCTCATGCATTTTGTGAGGAGTGGATTTCTGCTGATTTGTGCTGGGTGTGATGTAAGAGCACACAGGGGAATTCAGGCAGCCAAACAGCTGCAGGGAGCTTGTGCATGAGCTGGGCACCAGCCTGGTCAACCTTGTCCAAACTGGTGTCTTTCTCCATACCAGATCCCCCTGGGGCCAAGGCAGGAGGTGCATGCCAAGCTCCATAGGTTGGAGAAAACGTGGTCTGCAATGCAGAACTGCAGGCAACAAGGGAGCAGTGAAACCAAGCAAGTTGAAGGTTGGGCAATCATCGAATATGCTGTCTAGGCATCAGTTTTGGAATTAAAATCCAAGATCCTTCTGAGCCTTCAATTTACAAAAAGATAAAAATTACCCAAAAATAGTTATTTTCTGCATTAATTTATGGATTGCCTTACAACAGCAGTTCTTTTTTAGTAAAAAAATTAGTCAAAAAATTACAAAGGAGAAAAAAAATCCTTACAAAATATTAACAAATATGAAGGATGGAGATGTAGATAAACCAGCCTGTTTCTAGTCTGATTTTTTTATCTGCTGGTTTCTATCATGAAGTGCTGTTACATTTCTTTTGGCTGCATTGAAGGCACCTTTTACTGAAGTTTTGTCCCCTATATACTTACTTATATGGTGTCCTTAAGTCACCTCCTAAATCTGAGTTATTAAAGGCACTGCATTTCCTGAGTTTTTCACTTGATGGCATATTTTCCAGTTCTTTAATGGTTCTTCCAGTTCTTTGCTATCCCACTCCAAGGTTTTTTAAACATTCTGCTTGAATTATTCAGAGCTTTAAGGCATAGCCAAAATAGAATATGCTTTCTTTAATGTTGTGGATAAAGAATGTAAAGCACTGTGGAGTCAGAAATTTTTCCTTGCAGAGTTTCTCTTGAAACACACTCAATAAGTATTCTTTGCTCACATACAGCTGAGATTTATCATCTGTTTTGCAATCTATTTCATATGTGCAAAGCTGTTGCTGCAGCATTATAGTTCCCTCATCAAAATATTGTGTTATGTTAGTGCCTAAGAAATATCCAAGGGTATAATGTTTACACTAAACCCCATACTGATCCATTTCATAGCCATTAAAAAGAAAGAAAAAAAAGGATATTTTGACAAAATCTGTTTCCCTAAGCAGTCCTGTGTTCTATTACCAGTTTTGTGAGTAATGCACTGAATGACAGTATTATGGAAAAATCTAAGTAGGAAGTACCCTAAAAAAATTCCCAAGGATAGTGTCCAGCATCTCTAAGTTATAGCCTCATATGATGAATCCTCTGTTTTACCTGAAGTCAAAAAACTTTAACTTAGGAACTCTCCAAAACGTGATTTTTAGTACAGTCACTGGTGGTGGTGGTGGTGGTGGCATTTGCCAATATTTTAGCTCTGCACCAACCATTGTGTTTTAAAAGACTGAAGAGGAAGAAAACTTTGAAAAAGAAATTGTAGTGAAACAATGAAGGATGAAAGGCCTCTTGAAAATACTACTAGATAGTAGTAAATATGATATTGTAGGTATAAAATACCTTAATTTAATGTGTACCTAGTAATGTTGGAAAAAAAAACCTCCTCAACCCTCCCCGCTCCTAAATATCTGAAAAATCCATCCAAATGTAAGACAGTATTTCATAGAAAGACGCATAAAACTGCAGTAGAAGAAAAGGTGTGAGATGCCAAAGAAAATCTGTAGTTATCTTGGTATGGTTTGTAACTAAATTAAACCTGATTAGGTAGTGAAAGGATGCTTCTAATACTGACAATGAATCCAACACAAAGGAATATTTTCAATCACAGTAAGATAAATAAAGTCTTTTTGCTTCAAAAGATAGAAAAATCAATTATCTACTTCATTATCTACAATAAGTACAATTAGGAATGCTATTTAGAAACTAAAAAATTAAAGAACTAGATGAGAGACTAAATACCATAATATAAAATCATAAAATTACTGAATCATCAAGTTTGGAAGAGACTCTCAAGATCATATATCAGAGAGGATTTATCCACTGGCAAACAGGTGCAGTTGCATTTATAAACTGAACACAAAGGTGACCATCGGCCATCAGTGGTGCTGTGGCCATTGAAAATGATAATGAAATCCTTGACCACATCAGGAGAAGTATTTTCAATAAACAGAAATTATGTGGAAAGGGCTTGCAAAGTGTATTACGTTTAATTTTGCCACACACCCTCTCAGGAACCACATAAACAGCAAAAACAAGAGTGAAAGCTGAAAAATGATTGCTGTCACTAAATACCCTAGCTAGGCAAGCCTTGGAGAACAAAATTAGTTGTTTATGTTAAAAGACAATGTTGATACTAGGAAACAAATATAAAGTGACCGTAAATACATTTGGACTGGAAATTAGTAGGTATTGTCTAACTACCAGGAAGGTCTGAAAGAGTCCTCTAACAGCAGGAGGAAAATCAATTCACTGCTGTTTTACTTAAAAATTCACTGCTGTTTTACTTAAAGCACCTGCTTATAATATGAAACCTACTTTCTGAAATGTGGTTTTTATATTATGTGGTTGCCTGTGATAACTGAGAAGCAGCCTACATCACTGGGAGCTTCTTCCACACTGAGAGTAATCCTTCCAGGAACTAAGAGAAGACAGGAAAGGAACGAAGGGACTCAAAGCCTCAGGTATCTAGTTAGCAATCTTCAAGAAGCTTGATAATTGCCTGATATTTTTTTTTTTTGCCAGATTTTTGATTCTTTGCAAGTCAAAGCAAGGCTTAATAGAAGCCTACAGCTTTTTCTTACTTTACATCTTCCAGCCTTTCTCTACCCATTGTCTCCAAAGTTGACAGACTGAACAACGTCTCTCCCAAATCAAAAAGAAGTCACAGGATGGGAGTGGACGGCAGAAGCCAATCATTTGAGAAAGGACGAGCAGCAAAGCGATGGAGACTTTGTAACGTTACGGTTACACGGCACTTCTGGTGTGGTATTAAATAAATACCAAAGTCAAAGTCAAATACAAATCCCCCATCTTCTATGCTGTCTCTTATGAAACAAAGAGATGCTTTGTGCTGACTTGCTGCCATTATCCTTTCTTCCAGTCTGCCACTGGGATACCTCCCATGGGTTCAACCTGCCAAGAGCAGCAGGCTGTGCAGCCTCTGGGGAGAGCACGAGTGACGGGCTCTCTTACGGAGCTGGAGCTGAAGCCACAAGAGTTACTCCAGGCACTCACATGATCTTGTCACTACATTTTCTCCTGACTTTTGTCTTCCTCTGGCAATTCAGCTGATACCTCAAGCCACAGCACAGTGAAATGAAAGTACGGTTTCTGTATTTTAAGATGGCAAAGCATTAATTAGGACCGTGACTAGGGCCTCATCCTGTGCTACATTGCAAGGATGAAACAGAATGGGTGAATTGTTCTGCACTTGACTCTGCTGGGCTTGCTATAATGTCTATCAGTGCTCAGTCGCATTTTTCTTTTTTCCCTTTTCTCTGGCTACAGGAAAGGTTGAGGAGCCAGTGCTCAAAATTAAAGATAAGGTGAATCCAACCCCTTTCAGTTTGAGATTTGCTTATTATCTGTACGCCTCCTATTAGAGATTAGATTTTGTACACCCACTCCACGAATTAATTGTGCCTTACAAAACTTACACAAAGTAGCTCTCCTGATTGCCAGAGTTACTCACTATCCCAGCAACACTGAGGGGTACAAGTCTCCTCTGTCGGACTCCTCTGGCACCTGAAGTACTGCAATTGGCATGGCTTAGCCATTTATGTCTTTCTTTCCTGTTGGACAGGGACAGTGAGTCCGGCTCACCTCTGCCATGTAAATGGCTTTCACTGTTGATTTTTTGCCAGGAAACAGAAATCACAATTGCTTGGGAACAAAGCAACAATTTTATTTTTTCTTTTTCATACATAATACCGTAAGTGTTGATATAAACCCCACACTTAATTTTTCCACCTGGACTACTGACCGCACCGCTGCTGTGTCAGCTGAGAAACGACGGTCCCTTGCTACTTGGCCAATTTATTTCACGCTTCCCTCAGCGTTTTCCCCGACGGAGACTCCCAGCGGCTCGCCGCGGTGGCAGACACCGCATGAATCACCAGGGACTGTTTGCCTTGGCCCGCGGGTGCTGCGCGCGGGGAATGGGATTTCCATTCCCCGACGTTTCCCTTGGTCGGCTTCCCTGGAAGGCCCGGGGAGCACGGCTCTGGCCGGGGAAGGATGCGCTGAGCCGCCAGACAGAAACCACATCGCTTTTCTCTAGCAGGGTCCCCACGGCCCCCCCCGGGAGAGCCCCCTCAGCCGGAGCAGGCGCTGCTACTGGGGCTGCGGGAGCTCCCCTCGCCGCCCGCCGCAGCGCAGGGACAGCTCTGGCAGGGAGGAACCAGCAGCGGGGCCGAGGTGCGCGGGGCCGGGCCGGGGCCACCGCGGCCGGGAGCTCAGAGGGGCCGACAACCCCTGGCCCTGACGGGGCTGGCGGGAGGGAGCGGGTCCCCCGTCCCTCAGGATCGGGCGGGAACGCCTGCAGCCGACGGCCCGTGTCCCGCGAGAGCCGTCGATTCCCTCTCTTTCCTCACGGCAGGCGGGAGGGAGCGGGAGAGCAGCCCGCGGAGAACAGCGGGACCGCGTCCCTCACACGGGACGGCCGGGAAGGAGCGGGACGGCAGGTCGTACCCCTCAGGGGGGCAGGAGGGAAGGACCAGGATTGTGTCCCTGACAGCTGCGGCGGCTGAGGAGAGAAGAACCCGGCCATCCGCGGCTCCTCCCGCAGCCTCCCGGGGCCGCGCCGGCTCTGGAGTTCTGGGCAGGGCATCCGGCGTCTCCCTAGCGGGACTCTCCGCTTTCCCTCCCCTCGGTAGGGCTG
>VZTZ01046622.1:328623-356054 GCA_013400955.1 Drymodes brunneopygia
TGGATGTTCGCTTGCTGGGTCCCGCTGGAGCGGTTTGCTGCTCGTGGTGCAGCCCGCAGAAGGGTTTTCCTTTCCTTTGAACTGAGCAAACTCTTCATCTATCCCCCTCCCCCTGCATGCCGCGGTAACTCATTTAACAGTGGATCTGCTGTAAAGAAACCCCCCTTTTGTATTGTAAGATCAGTGTAGCATCGGAACCAAACTTTGCTGAGAAACGTGTTCGAGAGTAGCCTGCAGGTGTCTACCAGCTTGCAGCCCGACGGGCTGCGGCTTCTCGCCGTGCCAGGGTACAGCCCCGCAGGTGGCTCTGCGCTGCAGGGGTCACCTCTGACGTGCAGGGTAGGGGCTGCCCGGGCCTCCTGTGAGCCCTGAGTTTGCTGGAGGTGGAAAGAGTGAGGGACGGTTTGCTGAATGTAATATACTTACACTGGAAACCCAGCTGAGAAGGTGCTCATTAATCTGACAAAAGTGATCATGGCATCTTTAAGAACCATGTATTCCTGTTTCAGAAGGCAGTTCTTTCTGTGTCAAACTGGCCTCTGTCACTGCTAAACTGTAGAATATTTACTGACAGAGAAGAATGCAACCTGCTGATTTATGTAATACTTCCTAAGTGCTGGGGTTTGCTTGTTGGACCATCATTCAAAGGGTGAATGATCCTGACTGAGTTCTGAAAAGGTGACGTGTTGCATGTTGTAGCTGTGCTTCTGTTAGATAGCTGACTGCTTCAGAAGAGATTATCGAACTGTATCCCATCAAAAATTCTCCTTAAATCAAGAGCTTATTAAATACACATATGACCTTTCCATTAACTCCTACAAAATCTGCAAAATAATTTTTGAGTATTACACTTTTCATGTAGATGTCTCAGCTTTAAGCATGAGATTTTCTAAACTTTTCCTCTTGTTGTGTATATCACTGTGATATTCATCAAATTAAATTTGATTTATTTTATATCTTCTGAAAATGCAGCACTCAGTTACACAAAGCTGCAGTTAAGATCCTTAATCCTGCACTCAATATTCACACCTAATTACTTTATGTGAGTCTCTCCATTGACTTCTCTGGGATTTCTCATGAACAACGGAATGCACATTCTACTGCTTATGAGCTAGGACTCAGCGACCCAGCTGTGATGGTAAAAGATGTTTTAGTCAGTCCAGGCAAACTAGGGAAGGGCTAATCAGATCTAAATACTCTCTCATGACTTACAAACCATCTCCATAGGAGGATAAAACAGAAAAGCACTATTTAATTATAATGTGGGTATCATTAACAAGCTCTTTTTATACAGTGTACTCAGTGTTTTCATTATGAGCAAAGAGCATTTGGAATGGAGTGGGTTTAATCCCCAAATTATTGGTTTACAGTGGTGCTGGTACGGGGGTCAGTGTGACTTTGCTAATAAGTTTCAGAATTTGTATCCTTTTTTCCCCCAGCCTTTCTGTTTGCAGTTAAGTCTGTTTTGGTTTGTGACTACTTCAGAGACAAAACTAAGCAGTCTATATATGTATCATATGTCATATAATACATGCTTTCATTTAAATACCTACTCTGCATGGTAAAAGTGAGTTTTCTCAGTTTTCCCATTATACTCTTCTGGGAACGTTGTGGAAACTCTGATGTCTAGATGAGATTCAGTACCAGAAAGTGCAAATGAGTCTTTCTCTAAAGAACAAGATAATGAAAAGATCTATTGTCCAAGTGGCAACTGAAGAAAATCATAGCATGGAGATTGATGCTGTCATAAAATAAGAATTCCCACTGCTAGAGCTTGCTGTCTGACCACTGGAAACTATGCAGTTATACTGTGGGTGTACTGTTCTATAGCACCACCATTAACTTTTATGTGGTGAGTTTCTGAAGTTACTGAAATGGTCCTCAGCTTCACCTCTGAGCAGGGGTTGGACCTGATGGCTTACAGAGGTCCTTTCTGACCTAAATCATTCAATCATTATATGATTCAGTAGTTATTCATTTTACAACAGTGATATCAGGAAGTCTGTATGTCATTTAGATGGATGACTTTAAATTAAGTAACAGATCCCTTAGTCTTCTTCATTTCATTAGAGATGTAGAAAATTAAATTATATATGAAGCACATACACTCTAAGTCACTTAAATAACAGAGTCTGTTGTGTAGAAGTCCTACTATGAAATTTACACTTGACAATAAAAGTGAATGGTGATCTCTGCTCTTTCTGATATGCTCTGTGTTTCAGTGTCTGAACTCATCAATTCATGTGTATGCTTATCTGGCCCCTGTGCTTGGATAGGGAAAGGACAACTCCTTTCCCCATTCCCGGCACTCTTTGGACAGCTTCCAGAATGTGGTTGCCCTCCTGTATCCTGCAGCCCCCTCAGCTGTGCTCTGCACATGGTTATCATGTACAGTGTTGGGTTTGTGGGCATATTTGGCTGACTACCAAATGTCATTCACCTCCCCTTCTAGGAACTGCTTTGTAATGCATTTTGGGTCGTCCCTGTACTATTTCAAAATCTCAGTTAATTTACTCCACTGTCACATTTGATTTTATTAGTCCAAGTTACAACTATGTGGGATTTTGTAGCAGCAGCTGGAATAAATAGGTACTGATGGAAATTCAGCCGCGGCCCAATTCCTGTGCGAGGGGCATCTCCCAGTACAGAAAGCACTGGAATATCCTTTTACTTGCCAAGGTAGGAATATGTGCTGGATGAGGAGGACTGTATGGAAGCATAGGAGACAAAGGTGGAAGACTTTGTCACTGTGGTTGTCACCCTGTGGCCACCACTATGCAGGCATGTCTGGAACAGACATTGCCATCACTTGCTAGGATTGTGCCCTTCTGAAGACACAAAACAACCTGTGGCCATGAAGCTTCATGGACCCATGCAAAGAATTTGTCCCAGTCTTCTTGCACTGGAGTACACAACTTCTGATCCTAAATCCACTGCAGATTCAGGTTACTCACACTGTCTGGACACTCATTATTTCAGATTGATAGAAGACTGACGTTGCCAAGTCAATAGTTAATGTTTTTATTGTGGTGGCTTCTGTGCTACTGTGAAAGCTGTTTCTAATTGGGTTGGCTGTCTCAGAATACACCAGAATTACTAATTGACTTTCAGATAATGAGTTTTCAAGATTTATCTGGTACAACTAACAGCACAAATGGTCAAAGTTAGCCTTTTAAAAGGAGCTAAAGAGTGTGCTAACAAGGGAGTACTGCTCTCCTGCTTTGCAGGACATGGTGTAGTTGTGGGTAAGTTCATGTGCACCTAGTGCTTGCCATCATGGTTGGGCAGCATATGAGGAATTTACAAACTTACAGTACCTGCAACCTTGTTTCTTCTTGATGATTTAACCGTATTGGTGAAATACGTGAAATTGGTGAATTGGTGAAACAGTCATGATTTAGACTGGTCTACCTGTCCTGTGCTGCTAAGCCTAGTGTGGCCTTCCTCATGCAGCAAGGAGTCACAGAAAATCTAGTCCATCACTTGGTGGAACAGGATGACAGTAGAGTGCTTCTTTGTGATGATGAAGGCAAGATGATGCTGCTTGCTGATGTGCTAAATATCACCCTTGCAATTGTGGTCACCTGCCCCGACACAACACCTGCATGACTAGGGACAGATGTTTTATGATGTTGGACTCTTTGTGCCTCTCTAGCTGTTTTTTAGACCTGGAAAATGCCTGTGTTAGCAACTGGTCCAGAAAGACAGAGGAAATTACTAATGCTCTGTATCCTGATGCCTATGCCACACAGAGTGATTTTAATGAGTAGTGAACTAGTAATGCATGTGCTGGCATGTGGATAGTGAAGTACTTTGGAATTTATTGTAACTGATAGTTAAAAGGGCTTTACAGTGCCTGCAGTCCTTTTTTTTTATATATTTCTGATTGAAGGGGGATGGATTTGAGAAGGAGGTATTTTGTGGCTTTCATGTAATAAGACCTCAATTCTTTTTCCAAGTAACTCACCATGCTTGCAAATTTGGGGACACAGACTCTGATTTTATTGACTTACATAGATTGCTTGCAGTTTATTTACCTTCAGTGAAAGCTTTTGATTTGATCACAGTTTCCTGTTACCTTAAAAATGGGGAGGTAATAAGGAATGCTGAAGGAACTTCAGAGTGGTTCTCTTCCATGCACTTATGTTCTTTATAACTTAAAAACACTGAAGTTAGGTCTGTTGGAAGCTTAATGAGAGTAAATGGCTGTCTCTTTTAACTTTGAAAGAAGAAAAGCTGAAGGCAACCTCTGTAGTGCTAATGACTGCTGCCTCTGGTGTTTTTTTGTCTTCTCTTTCCCTCCCATCTATGATGAGAAATTATACCGGGTTCAAGAGAGGGGATACTATTTGCAGGTGTTGATGCGCCACGTAACTACTGAGAATTTCCCCTTCTGTGCATTGCGCCAGTTTTGGTGGTAGCTGGAGAAGGTAGAGAGGTAGGGATTTGTGCAGTTTATGTTTCTGATTTAGCCTTGGAAGGAAACTTGTACTGCAGGACAAGGAGGCAGACCATACAGAGGACTAGAAGGCATGAGCTGAAACTTATTACTCCCCTAGTTTTCCAATTTGTGTTTCAGCATGATCTGCTCAGCAAAGACAGGTACATTTTTAAGGTACTTGAATGAAAAAAAGATGGTCTTCCAGGCCAGTGGAGGGGCGTCCTGATTCTCTGCAAAAGAAATTTACCTGAAGTGGGGTAAGAGAAGGAAGGACACTGACTTCAGCATAAGCCACAGAGCATCTCTTTGCCTTGATATTATTTAAGAGTTATCACAGTGAAGAGGACAAATATGAATAACCTGCACCATACAGTGGAGAAGGTCACTGATTTATCACTACTGACACTGAATATTCAGTAGTATCTTTGTCCAAAACAGCCATCAATCCCTTATGAGGAGACTTCCATGGAAAGATGTTTGAAAGCATAGAAGCAGTCTTGTATTGTTTCACTGCTGTCCAACAAAGGAAATAGGTATTTTAAAGATAAAATCTCAATTTTATTTTTCAGTTTTCCTACACTGTAGTTCATGAAAATCTGTAACAGTGCATCAGAAAAATTACTCTGATGCACAAGTATATGGCTAACCTAGCACAGGTAAAATTGATAGGAACAGAGCATGGCAATATTCAGCTCTTGATTAGCAGCCAGATAGGGACTGAAGGAAGCCTTGAAAGAGCAGAGAGGCTGTCTGTTTACTTGCCATCTTCTAGGAGAATCTCCTCTTTTATACCAAACCTCTTCTAGACAGCTGCAGATATTGCCAGCGGCCCTCACCTGATTGTACCTCCGTGAGCAGCAGTTGTCTCTTCTCTGTTAGCAGCTTCTTCACATGTCCAGCACAGCACTGTGCTGCACTGAATGCTCCAAGCCTGCTGTGAAAGCCCTACTCTTCTCCCTCTCACTGTGGGTAGAGGAGTGGAGCAGTGGAAGCTGGTGAATGTGGTGCTCAGCCTGGTAGGGCCCCATGGACTGCCACACCTCCTGTTTTTTATTTTTTTGTTTGGTTTGAGGTTTTTGTTTAGTTGTTGCTTGTTTTGTTTTGTTTTGTTTTGTTTTGTTTTGTTTTGTTTTGTTTTGTTGAGCTGCTCAGGATGTTTGTCTTGCAGTGACTTGGTGTTGGGTCTGGCCAAGGAAGTTGGTTCCCAATGGTATAGTGCTGGCAGCTGGAATCAAAGTGCCCAAAATATATTCTCCAGGTAGCCACAAAAATAAGGCTTTGCAAGTTTGGTACTTTGGGGTTGTGTTCTCAGCTGGTAGAGCAAGGGTTAACCAACAGTGGGAAGACACAGAGGGTTGTGGCAGAAGGGTTTAGCCTGCTGGGAAAATGGTGTTAAATACCAAATGTGGTGCAGTAAACACCATCCGGCTTCTAGAGTGAATACAGGAGACCTTGCCGAAAACCCAGAAGATAAACAGAAAACCATGGGAGGACTGCATGTGGAGCAGCCTTGCAACCACAATACAGACTGGTCATTTAAAAATGCAAGCAGCAGTGGACACAAGTATGTACCTGGAGCTCAAGCAAAGCACACACGTCCAGGCTGTCATCACCTCAGGAAAGCAGCACAGAAGCTTTCAGTGTGGATGAAAGGGTGACAGCAAGCTTGGATCAGTGTATGTTATCACATATACAGCCTTTGGCTTTGGGAATTTAGATTTGGGTTTTTTTGGTTTTTTTCTCCTCACTGAAAATGGATGCAATTTTGCTTACAATTTTATTTGAGATTATATGTTTTGGGGTTTTTTTTAAGATGAGGCAACTAGAGCTCTTCTCTGTTAAGTATAGCTTTTGTTTGAAACAGTATTTTAAAACACTGTTTGTGAGAGTAGGAGTGTGTTCATAGTAGATTTTTTTTAGCAAGAGTTGGATCCTTTTTGGTGGATCTCTAAGTAGGTTCATTTTCTGATTATCAGACTAGTAGAGATCCTGAGGATCTAAGGTTTCTGAATCAAAAGTAAATACTATTGAACAATATGTTACTCAGTGGTTCTGTTTCTTTAGTACCCCAACCTTACTTTTCAAAGGGACCGGTAAAAATTACACTAAATTGAAAATATATTGCTTTAATGTATTTCAGAATTCAATGACAGCTAATGAATGATTATGGAGACATCTCAGTTTATATGGTCAGCTAATCATATAATATTTGCATGCTATGTAAACATTTTCCTCACAGAATTCAAAGACTTCAAATCGCAACAAACACTTTTCTTATTTCTGGAGTTGCTTATGGACGGCTGTGAGTGTAGTGAATTTGAAACTATGACCAAATATCAAAAATTGCTACAAAGGTATAAAATATATGAAGTGTCAGAATGTAGGAGGGTTTAGTTTGGAGTGGGACTGTCCTGAGACACTGCTTCATTGCCATTTCCTTTGGTATCGTCCTGTTACTGGGTCATTTAGCAACGTGTTGTGAAGGCTCTGCCACGTTCTCCTTGGTTCTTTAACATGCCATCAGGCACAGCTAAAATGGCTTTAGGTAGAGGTTAGTGCCATCTTCACAGCTGTTTAGGGTGGATAGAATGGAGGGATGAGTTAGACCTCTGATGAGTGGGTAAGAGCCAGAAAGCCCTCTTGAACATTCTGTTCATGCCTAGTTCCTGTAACAGCCTTGCAAGGAGGATATTTGTCTACTCTCCTTAGCCCTGAGAGCACGACTTCTGTTTTTCTAAAACATCAGTGCTAGAACTGGCCTGGATCCTAGACGTCCATTTGCCTCGTGTGCTGAAGGAACAGGCCTGAGCGAGAGCAGAGCCCGGCACAGCCCTGTGTATGTTGGTGTTCTGAGGAGTGAAGAGACCACTTAGGATTGGTGATCTCCAGATGTAACAACTGTTGCCTTGAGTGAAATGTAGTCCCATTTCCAGTGGTGTGTGATGATTCCAGTTCATCTGTTTCTGACTAGAAAACTGGAAAAACTCTAGGAATAATACCATCCAGATGCCCAGAAATTTAATTTTTTGTGGCCATTTTTATAAACACCAGCTGTTTCCATCTCTTTCCTGGTTCAAATGTCCTTAAATCATGTATTGCCCATTACTGGATAATATTGAACATTGAAGTAAGGCTGGGCATTTTGAGTGCAAAGACTCATTTTGGCATATGCACCAGAACATTCTGTTTGCATTTGGGATTGCTGAGTAGGATATACAAAAGGAAAAATAGATTGATAGTCAGAAAAGTACATTATGTGTAATGGTTGTGCGGGACAGACTGAAAAATAATGAACAAAATATCTTTATTAGAGAGAAAATATTTATTCAGAATTTTCCTTTCTGCCAGTGAATACCTCATGGTGGGAACGAAAATAAATTATCTTTCAGAACTGAAGCATTTAGTTGCCTTCTGTTACATATGCTTATCAGGTTTAGGGTCCTGTTAAAATTGTTTTCAACATCTTAGTTATGTCACCAAGAGTTACTATTAAAATTTGCAGTTTCCACTGAAATTCAGTGAGAACAGTTCTTTGTTGTAAAAGTGGGTAGTTTTATCCATCTCTTGCACACCTAGGGGAGCTCTTTACTAAGTTTCATCGTATCACCCACTCCAAGATTGAATTTAGTTCCTGTGGGATGCTCTCAACCACAACAGTAAAGTTTTGGGGGAGGGTAGAAGGAGTTTCCGCCTGAGGAAGCCACCAATGAGGAACACAGCCAGAAAATGAGTCTCTAGCATGTCTGTCTTTGTTTTCTGTTTGTGGCAGAGTCAACCATGGCTTTTCATGATGCATTAACAAGCTCCTGGTCAGGAATAGTCTCTTAATGTAGGAATTTTGCCTGTCAATTTGTTCTTCTTGTATGATAAAATTTCTCCAGAGCCTATGGTAAGCTCCTTGCCAGTCCTCAGGAATCTATTCTTGGAAACAAGATTAATCTTGCACTGTTATCTTCATGTTAGCAACGATGGACAGTGTTCTGAAAAGGAAGCATGAATTGTCACCAATTCATATTTATAGTTACTGTTTCTGAAATATATATTCTTCTCTCTATTTTAATTCTCCAAGATTTTCTGATGCAAGAATCCCTCAGACTACACGAACCATTAATCTTCTGAAAAAAAAATGCAAAGGAGTGCTGAGTGGAATAACAAAAATCTATTTTTGTCCTCCTCAAACCTGTTTTTTCTGACAGGCTGAGTGAAATAAATTTTCTTTTCTTACTTTAAAAATACTTGATTATTATGAATTGTTGTCGATGTTAACTGTGGACTTCAACTAACAATACTTACAAATGCTGTACAAGGACTGCCATGTTATTATGTAGACCTTATTTCCTGAAATTGTTGGTATTACTCGGTGCCAGTGTGTCTGCATGTTTGTATATGATGGAAGGGAAGCAATGCTGCTGGGTGACTGATATGGTTGGAGTGCATCTTTTTATGTGATCGAAGAACTTACCTCCTTCTCTCCTCTGTTGCAGTTTTACATCGTTGCGTGTCCCTCTGCTTCTTGAAGATGAAGAAGATGATTGCATGTTTCTTTCTGCTGTTTGCACACGCTGTGCTTTCCACTGTCATGGCAAAAGATCTCCCTGGAAGACATTTCACTCGAAGAAGGGATGTTAACACACAATCTCTACTGGGTAAGTTACACACAAAATACCCCAAACACCACTACCAAAAGCTGTCTCAAATACGAATGATAAAAGGCATAAGCAGCCGGCCAAACCTTGGCTGAGTCAGTTTATAATAAAAAGAAGATTTTCATATGCCAGCAGGTATGTGATAAAGTTTGTTGACCAGGTAGCAGCTGTTGAAAGGAGGCATTTACTTTTGGGATATGAGACTTACTTTATGTAAGTGATATGAAATAAATATTTGCTACAGGACTGTTGGCATGAAAAAAAAGAAACAACTTTATTTTCAGTGTTTAGAGAAGATACATGCTCGTCCGTGGAGGTTCTGTCAAATGAGCCCTTTACCATGACAGAAAGTTCTAGCTGCCTATACGTGTGTAATACGCATAAAGATGATTGAATGGAAATTTGTGGCTATTGAAATGAGGCTTGTCATTACATTACTTGATTCTAATCCCTTCACTTTGTCAGATTTATTTATAATGAGTTGCTTATTTTATAATGAGTAGTTTTTTATAATGAGCTACTTCTTTCCTCTTTTGCTAAAAATCTTAGGACAGGGTGTACCCTTTTCAGCTTGTGGGCTATCGTATTTTAAAACATAAGGTTTGTCTCTCCCTTGTTGGTCATCACCTGTGCATCACCAAGCAGTCAACCTTTTCATCTCCTAACAGTTTGTGACTTAGAATAATTGTCTTTTGCTAATTGTTTAAAGTAATTGTCAGGTTATGAAAACACAGCATGGATGGCATGTGGACACAGACTATCATTAGGGATTAATGATTCACATCAGTAGTAGATTTCATCAGATATCTCTCTCCAGCCATTGGGAGATGGTAAGTGGACCCCCTAAAGGTCACCTAACCCAAGTGAACATGAGGAATGTGAAATGTCCTACAGAAAATATATTGGGAAGAAAGAAGAAGAAAGAAAGAATATGGGGGCATGGGTGACAGAGAGGAGAGCACCAAGTTTTATCAGTGAAACACTTGTCTAAATAAAATGTAATCCTTTAAATAATGTAAAACTCCATAAAGTACCATTCACAATCTGTGAACTTAAAAACATCAGTTTTCAATTCCAATAGGACAAATTTACAACCAAAGAGAACAGATTTCCATTTCTTATTCATCTTCCCCAAAACTAATAGATGCGGTCTTGAAACACTTGGGGTTCTGCCACTGAAGATGGAAAATCACAGCTCTGGAGATCTAATTCACAAAAAAAATGGATATAGAACAACGAAGAGAAATACCCACATTCACACCTTACTTAACAACAATCTCAAACTTTCTAAAATCCTAGATTCTAAAATGTGATTATATAGCAACTCTTCCTGAATATTTTAGGGTTCCTAGCAAATACCATAAGTGAGCTTATTACTTTTAGAAATAAACTGTCCGTCTCTCTGGAAAATGAGTGCAAAGGCAAGGTGTTATGTGGGGAAACTGAAAGTGTCACATTTCTCTGTTGCTATTTTGCCTGTGATTCTTTGAAATTCCTTTTATAGCCTCTTTTTCAAATTTAAATAGTGGAAAATATATGAAAGGGTTTAGCACTCAGTATAAATCAAAATGTGTAGATTAAATTATTTATTTCTTCTTTCAAAACCTGAGAGATTTCTGGTCCCTGCATTTGGAAACCTCTGGATCCCTATTGAGTTTGGCATGTGCAGGGTGCAAACAGTTCTGGCTAAAGGAACCTTTTCAAGACATTAAATGATGCAAAAAACTTGGAACTTTCTCTGATCCAGCCCATAAAAGTACGTGGCAGTTTGGAGTCAGACTCTTGGGCCTTGTGTTCTGTTTCAAGAAATGAGGCCACTGCTTATGTGTAGCAATGTATAGAAACAGTGGAGTGGTAAAAACACACCTCTCTGTAAAGAACAGAATGTGTAAAATGCCACTGTGCTGGAAAGTAGAGTGTTACTTAAATGGCGTGAGAAAGAACAGGTCCAAAACATGAGCTTGGTGACATCAAGTCAACAGATTTAATAAAATCACTCCAGAGTTCCAGCAATTTAACAGGGATTCGAAGTTGTCACATTCTATATAGTATGCATATTATAAGTAGTAGTGGTGATGACAAGTGCTGCTGTTGTGTAAAGACTTGCTTGGCAGGCAAAAGGCAGCAAAATAGCTGCAAAAAACCAACAGGTACCTGGAAAAGTAATAAAAGTTAAGGTTGGGGATAGGATTTTTTTGGATGGAAGTCTCTTTTTCAGGACTAAAATGAAGGTTTATGCTATGTAAGTACAGTAGTGTTAAAATAATTTTATTCCTTTTTTCTTCATTTCACCATTTTTAAAGCAATAGTGTACTGCTGGGATGACTGTTTACTGGTAAAGTACCAGTAGTGTCCATGTACAGAAGTAAAAGTCATTGCTCTAGAAAACTGACAAGTTAAATAAGTAAAATATAAATGGGTGAAAAATTCTATGTGATTGTCCAAATAGAGAGAAAAGTACTTTGAGATCCAGGTTGAGGAGGATTTAATTTTTCATCAGCCATGCACTAAAACTTCATAGATTTCTTAATAGTCTTGATAGGTCTAATTGCCTATACATTTTAACAAAGTCTTCTGAAGGAATGAGCTGTGTCTGAAAAGATATATATTTTTCTTATTCCTCAATTTTTCAGCTGAATCTCAGTGTGCATTGTTTTAATTTGTCAGGTCTTTGCTTTGCTTATTACCATTTAAAATTATTATTGCTATAGCCAGTCAGAGGTCCATAGCACCCTTCAGCAGGTTTCATGTCTAGAAGCAACTTTTGTCCAATCCTTGCAAGATGTAGTGCTTTTTTGGTGTTTGAACTTGTGGGGTTTTTCCTGAAGCGGATTTGGGGACTTAGGCCCTACTGCATCTTAATCATTTATTATAAAACAAAGCCAATCAAAATTCCCACATGGTAAAAAAAATCCACAAGTTTTTGTGTTTGCTTTTTTTCTTGATGAACTCTGTTCTTGTAAACTGGGCATGTATTTCATTTCATATGGGCATATTTCTTTGGAAAGATCTGAAGTGAATGCATGAAAGCTGTAGTGAATACAGTGAAAGTTGTAGAATACTATTCTAAGCAACACCATTCTTTTTGTTCCTTAGGAATAAAATATGCAGCTACATGATTTTGAAAATAACTATGTAAGGAGAAAAGCTAATTTAGGGGCATTCCTTTAGATATTACATGATACCAGAGATACCAGAAGAAACAACAAAAAATTAACTGATACTGCACAAAATTAAAACACAGGGAAAAGGAGGCCAAGAAGGAAATGTACTTGGCTTCTGTTCAGTGGAAGCTGCTGCAAAACACAAATGCCCCTGTCTGTGTTAAATTATATTTTGCAGCAAAATATACAGTGACTTGTCTCTTGGTTGTATATGTACAATTCCACTAATAATATGAAGTGCAGTAATAGGAACTACATGGAGCACTCACTAAATTTATTAATCACTTGCTACATCCAGTTAAAATTAATCCAGAGATTCTTGTATTCAACCTAGTTCTTAAACTTGAGTGTATGTAACTTTAGGGCTTAAGACATTATCAGGTTAAACATTCTGAGTTATTTTAGCAGCAAATCAGAGGGGAAAGTATGCGACAAAAGTGAGCCCAACCCATGATACTTCTGTGGAGCACAGATAAGATTCCTGTTTAGTTTTGGTTTAATTCATTGTGTATTTATACAGTAAGAGCTGGCCAGAGATCTCTAAATTCTGCTAATGTGAACTGTTGAGCCAATGTGGGATGCTTTCTCCTGTAAGAAACTCATTCAGAGCCTCAACATATGTGTGTATGTGTTATTTTTTCACATCAATGCAACCCTGCCAAGTTTTATGTCCTCAGATAAAATACTGTCAGAAAGTAGAATCATTGTAACTGTGCTGCGACTGAAATCAGAATTGTGTCACAGTAACTATATCATGTGTTAGACATACTGTATTGGTACAGTACTGGGGGAGATGAAAACTCTTCCATGCAGCAGATGAAGATAGGAGGTGGTTGCAAATTACATCTTTTGAATTACCACATAATTAGTTAAAATATAAGCACAGTCCTAGCCAAAGTTTTGTAAGAATACAAGGTAATCAAATACCTATCAATTTCTTTACCAGTCAGCTCTCTATTCAAAACATGAAGTTGTCATATAAACAGAAACACACTATGTTTGGAAAGGGAGCAAGGAAACCATTCTGCAGTCTGTAAAATCACCTGTTTCTTCCTTCTGAGGTGTGTAGATACATACTGCAGTCTTTGTGCCTCAAGGCAATATTAGCAATGGTGTGTTTTGCTTCTCAGTAGTGCTTGTTTCTATAGCTGAGAGGTCACCCATGAAGTTTATGCCAACTCTCAAAACTTCAACTTTCATCTTAATCTCTCAGCTGTTGGCCTCTCCCCCCACAGTAGCTGCTTTTTCAGATTCTGGGGTTTATGCGCAGTAGAACACCCGCTCTCTGTGGCTTTCAGGTTTGGTAGCCTGGCTTGTGCTGAGGCTGTACTTCCCCAGCCCCTAACAGAGGTCCTGGAGTTTAAGAGAGATCTGATCAGCAGTCATATCCCTGCCCAGCCAGTTGTTCCCTGCAGCAGCTGTTATCCCTTAAACAGCCCCAGCTAATGAGCCATGAGGACTAGCTGAGACCCTGGCAGACCTCAGGGATTTATGTCCTAATCTGAGTATGCTCATCTGCAGCCAATTATCATGGAGATCAGAAAGTTTGGATTTTGGTCTGTGCTAGCAGTTTTTAACCACAGAACAACATTCTGCTTGCCAAGTCTTGTATTTAGTATTCATTATTAATTTTCATGTATCAAAATTACATTCACTTTTAAGCCAGCTATGGGGTATTTCTCTAATTTAAGTTATATGGACTATAATTTGATTTTCAGCATCACAAGAAATTGTACTGTATTTCTTTAATGTGTATTTCCTCTAACAAAGCCTTTTCTCTCCTTCCTCCCTTCTTTCTTTGTTTTGTTTTCTTATTCTTTTAATTCCCCCCCCTCTTTTTTTTCTTCTTTTTCCTTTTGTTTTAAGGTAATTTGTAATTTTTCTGGAGGATGAAAGAATATCTGCTGTTACAAAAAAATTGAGTCATGAACTAAACATCAAATGATCTTTGTATTTCTGAATTTGTTTATTACAACCCCCACAAATTACTGTGAAATACCATTTCTGTTTGAAAAAGTTTGCCTTGACAATAATTCAGTGAGGAAAATTACTGTGAGTAAAAAAACTGTTGTTATGAGTATATTCTCAAGGAGCTCAAAGCCTCCTCTGTGTATTATGTCTTGAAGAAAAATCAGGCCAAAAGAAAGAACACTGATATTCAGCAGTGTGCTGGTTTTGACTTCATTTTGAGCACTTTAGCTTCTTAATTAAAAAAGCACATATGTGCAAAATCAATTTGAAGATCATGGAAACAACATTTACATTGCTTAAGGAACATCTCATTTTATAGGCATGAGTGGGTAATCAGACACTATTGTGGATGAAGACAACATGCCTTAAATTGCTTTGGAACCTTAAAGACATCATCTTATTTAAGTACTGTTGAAGTGGTAGAACTACTGGTTCATCAGTGGACATGATGTCCCACATGTTTTGGGAGGCAGGGAGGAATGTTGTACAGGGCTGCCCCATCATGCTGTTTCTGAATTCGTTCTGGAAAAGAATCTAATACTTAGACCGTTACCAATAGATAGAAGTATGTGGTTTCAGGTCAGCTGATCAATGAGTAATGTTGAGGTTGCTAACAGCTTTCCTCGTAAACAAAGACATGGGCAACTTAAAAAAAAAGCATGGATAGGAGTTTTTAAAATGTTAAGCTAATGTCCTGAAAGCAGGAGATCACAAACTCAGTAAGGTCACACTTTTTCTCTAAATTTTCTATGCTGCTACTAACAACTGTTTACTTTCTGTATCTGTTCTTTCTCTAATAATTTCTGTGTCCTTCCAACAGCACCCCAGGTAGCTCAGGCAAGATAGGAGTCTCAGATCTTCAAGGAGAAAGATACAAAGATCACCTTCTCCCATACAATCACCTTTTTAATGTTGGTTGTGATTTGATGTTTTACAGGTGAGTTCAGGAAAAGACAGTCACAGTCAGGGTAAGTGTTCCCAGGCTGCCTGTAGGAACAGGATGCAAAGTAGCATTACTGTGAGTACTGCGAGTTTCTCCATGTGGCTCAGAAAATGAATTCCTCATCTCTCATGGGTGTAAACTATCCTTAGCTGAGAGCACATAACATTTGTTTCTGTCAGGAAGTGGTGGGTAGATTTTCATGTTGCCATGTGCATGGGGCTATCAGGATACTTTATCCCTCTGTCCAGGTGTTCCACTGCCTGCAAGGAAAACAACCTGCTCCCTGGTCTTCCTGACCACAAAAGCAGGTTTGACTCCTGTCAGGAAACTCAGCAGTTTATCTCAGAACAGCTGAATTATGCAGGAAGAACTAAGAAACTTGGGACTTTTCCTACACCGTACTTTGGCTTCATACAGAGAAGCCACCGGTATTAATGAAGAACTGAAGAAATACTAGGAGTCAGTTCTGGAACTCTGGATTTGGAGAGACTTAGTGTTAATAATGACGTTGTTATTACGAAAAGCATGACAGGGAAGGAATAGAAATAGTGAGGTGAAATGAGAACAAAGTAATATACCCCCCTGCAGTGGCTAATAATGAAACATTTGCATGTAGAAGGAAATGGAAATCTCTGGACAAGAGCCTCATGCTGTACAGTTCTTCCAGAAATTTTGGAAGTTCAGAAAAGATTTTGTCAGAGGCAATAAAGAAATGTCTGGAGGCTGTGTTCCATTTAGAGATTGTTCTCAGATGAAGAAATTTGTAAGGAAAAATGGGTGAGCTGCCAAACTCATAATGAATGTTTGGGTTAGGGCCATAGGCCTGTGTGTTTGGGGAAAGATTCAGAGCAAGGATGGGGCCAGAGAGTACGGGTGCAGGTCTTGGATCCACAGCCTGTCCCAGAGCTGGGAAGAGGTGGCCTCACCTGCAGAACCAATTGCAGCATGTATGTGTGCTAGGAGCAATTTCTAGTGTTTACTTCAGGAACTAGGTACGATTATATCTGAAATGTACCATACCATACTTTGTCCATCTTGGAATTAAAATGAGAAAAAAACCAAAAGGAGTAGAAGCCAACTTGCTCAAAATGTCTCACTAGAGACAAGAAGTGCTTGGAATTACTGCTCTTCTTTATTTATTCTTTGCAACAAACAAAATGTGCTTCCCAAAGCATTTTGCAGTTGGTATGTTTATGAATGAATTGGAAATTTGGCTATTCTTTACTGGTATAATTGTATGACAAGAAAATGAAATCTTCTTGATGACCTAAGAAATTCTGTGGAAATATCTGAGAACCTGTCAAACACAATATTTCTGGCTGGATATTTAGCTAGGGAAAACCAGAATTCTGGACTGCAAGAAAATAATATTTGACACCCAGCAAGTTCATACATCTTTTAACAAATTTGGTAGGAGTTATGCAGAGATTTATAAGAGAAGAAGTTGTAAAAAGATGAGGAAGAAATATTGAGGGCTCAAGGGAAAATGAAGTAATAAAATGACAAAGAAAGAAGATACATTTAGGAAGAAGTTGTAAAATATGCCAACTGGGAGAACAGTTTTCTCCACCCTTTACTTAATTTTAGGTGAAGACTTGTTTGTTACTCAAAGATAAAATCTAAAAATAAACCTGGTGCTACTGCTGGCAGTGTCACAGGACATGTAATTTTTGTATATGCATTACTGGGAAGTGAGCTAAGAAAAACAAAATACTAAAATCACCATCAAAACCTGCTCAGGCAATAATTTTTCTATGATCTCTTTTTTTCTTAACTGATTTAATCCTTCCTTTTTGCTTGGATTGTCATACTCTATAACAAATATCTTAATGAAGCTAATATTTACTTGTTATAAATTACTTTTTCAATGACTAAACTTTGCTGTCACGTTTACCAAATTGAGCTAACCTCCTTTTGCATTGCATACAACAATAGCCTTCATTAACATTTATCCATTCTCATCTATTAGGATAAAGGCCTACATAACCAAATAAGTAATATCTAGATTTAAATAAGTAATATCTAGATTTAAATATCTAGATTTAAAAAAAGGAACAAAAGTATTAAGGAGTCATAAAGATGTAGGACAAAACCAGAAAATAACTAAATCATTTTTAAACAAGCAGTTTTTTCCAGACAGCCAACTTAAAAAAACTTTTGAAAAATCACTATCTAAAACTTGTGTCCTTTGAATGTGTTCAGTTTTAATATCCCCAAGTGGAAATGTCTGAGGAAATTAAGCAGTGCTGGGAACATTCTTGGGCATTGGAACTCCACCATTATTGTTGCTGTTAAATGGCTGGAGCTGTCTCTGGCCCACAGTGGCTCGCAATCACCATGCATGGTTCAGAAGGTACAGAGAGTTATCCCTGCAGGGGTTATTCCCAGGAGGCCTCTTGCATGCAGCCACTCTGTTTGAGCAGGAAGTTGAGTTTAATACTATGTATGGAGCCAGTTGGCCTCTGAGCTTAGCTGGTACTTTGGACTGCTCTCTGACACTGAGACCAGCTGTACAGTGTGTCCTGCTTCTGTGCTGGGGATTACCCTGAGCTCACAGACCAGTTCCATCCACAAAGGGTGGATCTCTGGCTCAGCTAATTCCCATATCATGCCTGAGGACTGCTCATTCAGAAAATGTGAATCATCCTGAGACTACAGTATCAGGAACTGTTCTAATGATTTAACAGCCTAGAAAAGTCAATTTGAATGCTCAAGAAAGCTCACGATTGCTACTTCAGTTGTATTGAGGAAATGTAACATTAGTGAAAAATGAGAGGATAGAAATGCTCTCAGACACAGACCCTGGGTGGGTGAGCAAAATCAGAGCAGTGTGAGCTTTGTCAAAGCCAAAATAGGCTGAGCGTAATTTGCTTTGAGAAAGGAATAGAAGGAAACCTGCAGTCATCAGATAAAATGATTTAACAGAATTTTCAGCTTTAGAGGAAATTAAGATACTCAGTAATATTTTAAGCTTTGTTTTATGTATCTCTCAATTGGATCCCAGCTGGTTTCTTCCCAGTAGAACTGAAATTTCCTTATTTGTTAGCTTTCCAAAGGTGGCATCACTGTAACTGTTGTTTACAAAGTGGATATTGATTAGAGAAGGAGAACATATTTACTACTCACCTGATCTTTCCTTCTGTCTTTGTCTTGCCTCTCCTGGCTTCCCCTTTGGATAATACAACCCACACTGAGGGTTTTTTTAACTTTTGTGTTGGCAGTACAAGACCTCTGCTGACTTAGAAGTAGGTTTATGGATGAGTAGTTCTTTACAATGAGTATGTCAATTTTCATAAGAGTAAAAGGGAATTACTTTTGGTTATGAAGATGTTTGCCAAAGTTGTGAGAAAGTTCACTGTTTAAAATGAGAGCTGGCCAGAGGAAGAGATTATACTTTACAGGACAAATGGAGAAGCACGTAACTGCTAAAAAGCTATCACTGAAACTTATCTGAGGGGGTGAGTATTTACATCTGTTAGTCATTACTACTGATTGTCACTCCTCAAAATACCACCAAGTTGGATTTTTTATTTGTAGAAGAGTTATATTTTATTTTTTACTAAGCCCAAGTTAAATCAACTTTAATAATTACAGAGTTTTTAAAAAATCATACCAAATCAGAAGACAAGGACTTTAAATACATCCTCATTTGGAAATGTATTTCTATAGATAGAAATTTTACGGTCAAAGTAGTTTTGAAATACACTGTGTTTCATTCAGATTAATAGATTTTTCTGAAGTAATTCATCACAATGTGATGTGTTTCTGGTAGTACTATCGACCAACTCTCTCCAGGCTTTTTCCGACCAAGATTCATTTTGGACTTCAGAACAGAAAAATTAGTCTCTTCAGACTGGGATCTGAATCTTTATATTCCAATTAAAAGGATTCAACACCATGGCTGTAGTTTTGACTTGTTTTCACAGAATCACAGGATGGGTCAGGTTGGAACAGACCACAGTGGGTCATCTGGTCCATTCTCCCTGCTCAAGCAGGGTCATCCCGAAGCACATGGCACAGGTTTGTGTCCAGATGGTTCTTGAATATCTTCAGTGTGGGAGACTCCACAGCCTCTCTGGGCAGCCTGTTCCAGTGAACATGCACAGTAAAGTTCTTCCTCATGTTCAGGTGGAACTTCCTGTGCACCAGTTTCTGCCCATTGCCTCTTGTCCTATCGCTCAGCACCACTGAGAAGAGCCTGGCTCCATCCTCCCTTNGAGGAGGCCTTTGCCTCTTCATCCAAGTTACTGGTGAGAAATTAAACAATACTGGGACCAGTACTGAACCTTGGTAGATACCACTAGTGACAGGCGTCCAACTGTGCCACTAATCAGGACTCTGGGACCTGTTGTTCAGCCAGTTCTCAAACCACCTCTCTGTCCACTCACCCACTCCCCACTTCCTGAGTTTGCCTGTGAGGATGTTGTGAGAGACAGCGTTGAAAGCCTTGCTGAAGTTGAGGTAGACAATATCCACTGCTCTCCCCTCATCCATCCAGGCAGTTGTTTCATCATAGAAGGCAATCAGGCTCACCAAGCATAACTGACCTTTAGTGAATCCATGCTGAAATGTTTTAAGGGAAATAAAATAGCAGCCATTTTACTCTTCTCCCTTGTCATATAGACACACCTACTCTTTTTTTTTCTGTAATTGTCTTCCTTTCCTCTTGCTTTGCTCCCACAAATCATAACTTAGCATTATCTTTGTATAGCTGGAATCATTCATGTTATATTAGGAAAGATAATTTGTAATTTTTTATATATATAAGGATAATTATAGTTAAGATAATAAGGTGGAAAGTAGTTACATCAGGATATCTGTATCCCATTAGAACTGGAATTTTGTTTCTGCTCAGCTTGGCTTATATTCAACCTGCTCTGATTTTGAAAGAATAAGCAACCCGAGCATATTCCTATGCTTATGAATAAAGCTGTATTGTAGACTGCACATTAATAAATCCAGGCAGTCATTTTTATTGTCATTAAAGAGCATTTTTATTCTGTGCCAGCAAATATTCTTGGTAATCTATGAAAGAGGCTTCTGAGTTAACGAGTGAAAACAGGCATCTTTCTCACCCCCTGCCTTGGCAGAAGTGCACGATGAGTGTTCGTCAGCAGTCACAAGTGAACTTGTTTAAAGGCCAGTCCACAGACAGGCGTGTTTCAAACTGAGTCCTTGATTGGACAACTTGTACTAGTGCAGTATGACATGACCTTTGATTATACAGTGAAACACTACTTTTCCACCAAACATTTGCCTCATTCACTGCACAATATGGATGACAGTGCACTGGGAATTGAATTGGGTTTGGCAATAAGGGAAACTACTGATTAGGGGTGTCTCATCTTAGTAAAATGAGGATGCCACTGCAGTCGGATGAGCATTCTTGCCATCTTTAATATTTCAAGCCAGGCATACAAACACAGCTAACAACCTCACAGGTTTATTCATAGCCACAGGAATTTAAGAAGATGAGCAGACACAATGATTGAAGCCATAAGTCTGTCTAACCCAGTGTTTTTGTCTCTGACAGATGTCAAAAGTAGATGCATGTGAAATAGTTCAAGGACAATAAAATGCCACCTGCAATTATTCCCTGAACTGCAATGCTTTTGTGACTCAGGGTTTTCCTAATTTGGAGGAGTCTTTAATATACACATGAAACCTCTGTTAATTTCTTTTCATTAGCATCCCATCAAAGTCCTTTTAATCTTTTTCCATATGCTGTCTTCTTCTGTGGCAAGTCTGATAGCTCACCTTGCAGGCTTGCTTCAAGCGTGCCATGTGCTGCCTTCCTGTGAATGGTCAGTCCCTATCCATTCTTATCATGCAACTCATGCATGTGTCTCGTATTTCTCATATTCTTTCAGAAAAGGATGCTGAGCAGAAGCCAGAGGACATACTCAGCATCCCAGAAAGCTTGTGGGATGCCTAGAAGGCAGCCAGCCTTCACTTCTGCTGTTATCCATGATAGCTTGGCCTGCCCATCTGTGCAATTGTCAGATACAGACATACTCTGTCTGTAATATTTCTGTTTCAGTGGCTCTTGGAAAAAAAGACTTCTGATGGCTGACATAGATTTCAGGGAGTGTTCAGTATGATTGCTTTTTTGGCCGAGTGAATTGCCACTGTAGACAACAGGATTTTCTCTCTGATGCAACTATAGAATTTCTCTGTGATGCTGAGCTAGTCTAATACATGAAACTTTCCCCAGATGGGTATTAATTACATGTTTGAAATCATGGCATTTTATTTGTAGAACTGCTGAGCACTCACAGCTGCAGTTGACGTCATTGAGAACCGTATATGCAAATTGCTGCTTACTGCCAACTTCCTTGAAAAATCAGTCCCTTCACTTCTCTTATCAGTCAGTGAAATTAACAGATGCTTTTGACCTGTATTTCTTTGTGTTCTGTTCTCCCTGTTTCTAATGAAACACTTATAACCCCCTTGACTTGTCACAGTATTAGATTTCTAAATTCTCAGGCTCTGCCACACAAAGCATCATGGTGCAGCCCACTTAAAATAGTTAACTATGTCATTCAGGGAGGATTTCCACCCTGTGTGGGGAATGAGGTCAAAATCTCAACAATGGCACAACAGGGTAGTGCACAAGTACCTGAAGAGTGACATTTGACAAGGGCATGTAGTGGTAGGACAACAACTAATGAACTGGTAATAAACTAAATGAGGCCAGGTTTAGACTAGATACAGGGAAGAGATTCTTTATTCAAACAGGTTGCCCAGAGAAGTTGTGGATGTCCCATCTCTGGCAGTGTTTAAGGCCAGGTTGGATGGGGCTTTAAGAAACCTGGTTTAGTGGAAGGTGTCCCTGCTTGTGGCAGGGGACTTGAACTACATGATCTTTGATGTCCTTTCCAGCCCAAGCTATTCTCTGATTCTGTGATTCTCTCTTCCCATTCCACTGCCATTAATCATTCTGGGCACTTACTTCACACACGCACACACAAATACATATAATGATCAAGTATCAGGCAGCTTTTGTTATTTACTGGAGAACAAATTTATATTGCCCAAGTAGCCTTAGTTCTGGTATCTCTTATTTTTCCTGAATTTTCACGGCACTTGCCAGAGTGTTTGTTTAGGCAGTAAACCTGAACCTGTTTGCATTTTAAAATCGTAAAGTATTTTTGTTTGCATTTTCCTTTCAGAAAACACTTGCAACAACAAACGTCTGGACCTTGTTTTCATCATTGACAGCTCTCGTAGTGTGCGTCACTATGACTTTGAAAAAGTGAAGGAGTTCATTTTGACCATCGTGCAGTTTCTGGACATCAGCCCTGACGCCACGCGCGTGGGGCTGATTCAGTACGGCAGCACCGTCAAGCAGGAGTTTTCGCTGAAGACCTTCCGGCGGAAGCAGGATATCGAAAGGGCAGTGAAGAGGATGATGCACCTGGCCACTGGCACCATGACTGGCCTGGCTCTGCAGTATGCAGTGAACATCGCCTTTTCAGAGACAGAAGGGGTTCGACCTCTGAGGCAGAATGTGCCCCGAATTATCATGATAGTGACAGATGGGAGACCTCAGGATCCTGTGGCAGAGATTGCTGCTAAAGCGCGTAACTCAGGAATCCTAATTTTTGCTATTGGAGTGGGAAGAGTGGATATGAACACTCTGAAGTCCATTGGGAGTGAACCACATGAAGAACATGTGTTTCTGGTTGCTAATTTCAGTCAGATTGAAACACTGACCTCTGCCTTCCAGACTAAACTTTGTGGTAAGATTTTTATCTATAGATTTGAATACATAGGAAAGTGAAACAGAAAAAATATGCATTATAATTAAAAATTTTTTTTACATGAAACCTTCTCTGTTAGAACATTTATTTTGAAGGGAGACTAGCCAGACAACATCCAGAACAGCAGTCACACATGGGGAAAATTCATGCTACTGTTAAGTTCCATAAAATGTGGTCTAATTACTCATGGTCATAAGCAGTTAGGCAAACACACATATCATGATTCTCCTATTTATTGCAAGAAGTTCTACTGCTTCCTGCAGCATAGGTCACTTCCAAGACTGGCATCCCTTGGGCCAACCCAGGACATTGCATAATAGCAATAAATTTATGATCTTTGCTATTTGAATATTAGATCTCTTTTTTTCATCTCTTCATTTTAAGTATGATCTCCCTTAGTAGTGAAACTTTAAACTGCTCAACAGTCTTTCAGTTATTTAAATATTCTTAAGAGTCCATGGATTCCTCTTCCAAAGCTTATTCTATAAAAATTCTATAAAAAGAATCATTTCTGTACATGCCTTGTGATTGGAAGTGAAACACAGATATGGCAGTGTTTGTATTCCATCTATTTTAAATACAGAAAGTTAGGAAAAGCCATTACAGTGTATTTTTCATTCATAGAATAAAGTAAATATCTTAATAGGTATTAATTTGCAACAGAGATATCACTTTCTTCTGTAATTCCCTGATAAGGAATTGCCTTTTGCAAATATCATGGCATTTGTAATTAATTTTATTTTAATCTGTGTACTTAGTAGACTTTTCTCTTTTATTTATTCCTGAGATAAATATGAAAGTATTTTGTACAAATTTGGCTTTAAGCTGATGTATTTTCATTAGAGTCCAGAAAAAGAATGCGTGGTGAGATTAAATGCTCACTCCTCTCTAGGGATGCTTTTGCCAGAAAAGAACTGCAGCTTATTGTAAGGATAGTCTGGAGAATTTTCCTTACTTAATCTTTTCCAAAATTGTTTCAAAGAGCAGCTGAACTGTCTCAGCACAAAACACCAACACAGACATTCATCAGATAAGAGATTTTTTCCCATTTTTTCCTTGCTGTATTATTAGCTGACGCTAATTTAAAAACCAAGAAAGAGTAAACTAATCATGGATTCAGAGTTTAAATGGAATGCACAGCAAATGCTAAATTTTTAGATTGTGTCTTAGAAACAAATCCAATACAAATACCATTTACTTGGTTGATTTGGGGTTTTTTTTCTGATTGGGAAGTGTCCAATAAATTTATTAGTGTTTTTTAGCTCACTTTTAATCAAACACATGTGTTCCTCAGTAAAGCTATCCCCCACTGCAGATGGAGGAGTATGGAGGCGACAAGGATAGCGGTTGCCTCCTGCTCCCAGAGAATGCCTCCACAGGATTTGCTGTGCTGGAAATTGGAAGTGAGATCCTAAGACATGTTTAAAAACCCAGACTCAGATTCAACAGAGAGTTTAAACTGTTAGATTCATATGGATTTCAACATAAGGTACTAAATTGCAGATAGGATCCATAACATTTTATTTGCCCTCAACTGTGAAGCAGCATTCAGCTTGCTGAATTTCAAGAGAGTAATCCTAACCTCTGCTTCCTAGATCACCTACATTCCTCACAGGAAATGTGGTTAGTTTAAGTCCTCCCAGGTGTGAACCAGAGGCAGTATCATTGTAGCTGAGTGGAACATCTAGACACCTTGTTTCTGTGCTAAAGCAATTGAAGGCATCCCTCTGGTCAAGTCTCCTGGCATGCTGTCTGCTCAGCTTCATGCTGAAAGGGAAAAGACCTTGGCCCCTGTGCTGTCCTTGTGTCTGAATCTTCCTTATGTCTGTGGGAATGTGTCTTCATGGTTCCTGTGATGGCAAGAGAAAGCCATGGTGAAATGGTGAAGCTCTGAGGGGAAAACAAAAAGTAAGCCAAATTAACCACTATTTACTACTGGCTGGTGGAGACCACTAAGTACTTAGGACCTATATTCTCAGAATCCATGTAAACTGTATGTGCTCCATTCTGTTAAGTCAGAGGTTCCCTACAGTTGCTTCCCCTAGATGCTATAGATTTGGTTATGTCAGAAACACCACTTGGGACCTCTTTTTATTACTAGTCAGCAAGATAGAACAGAAGCAAAGAATATCTTGAGGGATCAGAGGCATGAAGAATAAAACAGGAGTTGAAAACTCAGAAAAATGTCAATGAGAATGAGGACCAAATCCAGGAAAGGAGATGGAGATTAGAAGAAGTGTGAGAAAGACAGAACTTGGGGATGGAGCAGTCAGGGGCAAATTAAGTCTTTATTATATTTCGTTAACATAGATAGAGGTGTCATCCCCGTTTTACACTGGCAGAATGGAGGCACAGAAACAGGGTTAAGTTTGTCAAAACCACCCACTAACTTTAAATATTTGACTCAGTGCAATTCCTGGTGTGATTTTTCCGGGGCATTTAACATTTTTGGATTAATACAACCTGTTATTCACAGCTCTACAGCCATCACTTGCATTCTTGCAAATCCAGGTTCAGGTGTCTCTGTCTGAACAGATACAGTGTGAAGGCTGATGTTTCCTTGAAGATACTGATATTATTGTCTTGCCCAAAATCAAATAAGAATCCTGTGATATAGAGAAAAAATCTAATTCACAACGAGGCTCATATTCAGATTCCTCAGCTATGAGATCACCCTTTCTATTACTTCAGTCCCTGCCTGTGACCACCAAACACCTTCTGCAACAGATGAGGTTGCAGAAAACAGAGAGCAGACTCCACCACAGAAATCCGACTGATGACCAGAGTATCACTGCTTTGGAATGGGTGCAACAGAAACACTTCAGAACATGTACACTATACTTGTGTAGTAGATGGGAACATTGGTAACAGACAGTAATAATGTATTCTCAGAAAGAACTTGAGTTATTGGGACTCCTGTTGTTGAATGCTTTTATTTTCAGAATGACAGAAAGATTACTTCGACAAGAAGTCGAAGTAGGTCTGTGTTCACATAAATAAAAGTACTTGAGAAGTTTTATTATGGCAGAAATTTGTGAGATCCAAGAAGATGATTAAGAGATTAGGGAATTGTGGTGGTTTGTGGCTTTGCAATAAATACTTAACTCTTGTAACCGTGCCAAAGAGCAGATACATAGTATATATCTTAAAATCACATGTGGGTTTTTTCCACAAGTACCACACCTACCACATTGAGTTACTTAGCAGGCTTCTGTTGTGGCTCTCAGATTACTGTTAATGTCTATTCCATAAATTTTGAGCTTTGTCGACCTAGCATGTTAAGGAGCACATCAATCCCTAATTGCTTTTGAGCAAAATAGATAATTTTCTGCACAATGTTCTCTGAGAAGTAATTCACCTATATATTATAGAGATTACATAGAAGCAATCCTGCACTGGAAAGAAAACATACAGATTTCTTAATCCCCAAGTACTGATCTGGAGAAAAATAGTTCAACAATGAATTTGACTGAATGGGCCTCTATTCTTTTTCTCTTTCATTGTCTCAGTCGGCTGCATTTTAATACTTGCTATTAGAGACACAAAATACAAACAGAATAAAAATAAACTCAGAAAGACTTACAATCTGGAGTATAGCTCAGCTCATCTCCTGCTTAATGAATCTTGGAGATACATGTCCTCAGTGTCATCATGTCTTATTTGCATGTTCCTCAACATTGATAACTAAGCAAGCAAAATAGTCTCTTCATTAAGTTGTTTTTTAGTCATTTCTGTGCTTTATTATTGGGTGCTGTGTGGTGATTTTCTTCATGCAAAAAATTGAATGTCCTCTAAACCAGCTTACACATAAATTCCACGTATTTTCTAAAGCTGATTATAATAGGTTTGTTTCATTGTCTTCGTAGGACCACCAAATAATTAGGTTTTTCAGATATTCTCTTGTGTATTTTTATTTTCTTAAGCTCTCATTTTTGTCATTACTAGCAAGATTTAATTTGAAATTTCTAAGTTACTTAGGCAAAATTTTCTTCACCTTTATTTTCACATGTGACCATAAGTAATTAAGACCAGCAGTTAGTAATGTTCTCCTTTTTTTTCTTTCAGTGCCTCATATGTGCAGTATAGTTGAGCATCACTGTGATCACTTCTGCATAAACACACCTGGCTCCTACATGTGCAGATGTAAACAAGGATACATTCTGAATGCTGACCAGAAGACTTGCAGCAGTATGTTTTCTTTCTTTTCTCTTTCATACTCCCAGGAAGTGCTTGACATCACTTACCCTTTCTGTTGGGCACATAAAGAACTGAGCTCAGTACATAATTAAAGATAATCATCAGAAAGTGTCTTGACAGGTGAAGTTGTAATTCTTTTTCTTACTTTGTGTAAGTGAAGTTCTTACAAATCTTTCTGAAATACATCAAGCTGAATTTTATAGACAGCTCTGCAGAGGTGCACTGTAACTATATGAAATTGTATTTGAATTGTATTGGTATTTTAAGTTCAACAATGAAACAACAACTGTTGCCTTCTGCTAGGAA
>VZTZ01046625.1:0-22634 GCA_013400955.1 Drymodes brunneopygia
GGGAGGGAGGCGGTGCCGGGGCCGCGCAGCCGCACCCGGAGCGGAGCGGGGCCGGAACCGCCGTCAGCCCCCTCCCTTCGGGGAACGCGTTCGTGCAATCGGTGGGGAAGGAGTTCTCCAACCGGCTCCAGTGTCTCCGGCTCCAACCTGTCACCAGACACCACCGCGTTAGCTGGACCAGGGCACTGTGTGCCATGTCCTCTCTTTACGATATCACCCCCAGGGACGGTGACTCCACCGGCTCCCTGGGCAGCCCATTCCAATGTCCAGTCACCCTTTCTGTGAAGAACTTCTTCCTAATATCCAGCCTAAACCTCCCCTGGCACAGCTTGAGTCCTCTTGACCTGTCACTGTTCCCTGGGAGCAGAGCCCGACCCCACTGACTGCACCCTCCTGTCATGGAGTTGTAGAGAGCCATAAGGTCTCCCCAGAGCATCCTTTACTCCAGGCTGAACACCCCCAGCTCCCTCAATGACTCCTTATAAAATATGTGCTCCAGACCCTTCACCAGTTTCGTTGCCCTTCTCTGGACTTGCTCCAGCACCAAAAAGTTCTTCCTGAACTGAGCGGCCCAGAACTGGACACAGCACTTGAGGTGTGGTGTCACCAGGGCTGAGTACAGGGGGACAATCATTGCCCTGCTGGCCACTCTATTCCTGACACAAGCCAGGTGCCACTGTCCTTCTTGCCGACCTGGGCACACTCTGGCCCATGTTCAGGCAGCTGTTGGCCAGCACTCCCAGGTCCTTGTCCAACTGGCTTTCCAAACACTCTGTCCCCAGCCTGTAGGATGGGATTGTTGTGGCCAAAGAATGGAAGGGGTTGGCAAAGAACAGAGTTTCCAGCCCTCAGCGATGGCCTCTTTCACCGCTTCCCACATGCCCCGAGCGGGTGCAAGAGCATCATCCTGCCTTGGAATCAGTGTCAGGGCACCACGGCACACAGCATGTGCATGACACAGACACCACCTGTGGGAACAGCCCACAGCCACCCAGGCACAGCACAACTCACTGCAGGGAAGGTGCCCAACAGAACATGTACCAGAAAGGACAAAAAGAGTCGTGATCAGCAGTTGTGAATCCCCAAATAACAATAATAAAACCCCCGTTATAATACAACGATCATATCATGCTCATGCCCTCCATCATCAGTCTTCTCCTGCAGGACTTGAAGCTGTTACTAGCAGGGTACCTCATCAGTGTCCCTAAGTGTCTGAAAGGGGGTGCCAGGAGGATGGAGCCAGGCTCTTCTCAGTGATGCCAAGCAATAGGACAAGAGGCAACAGGCAAACATTGATGCACAGGAAATTCCACCTGAATATGAGGAAGAATTTCTTTACTTTTTGAGTGACTGTGCACTGAAACAGATTGTCCAAAGAGGTTGTGGAACCTCCATTTTTGGAGATATTCCAGAACTCTGGACACAATCCTGTGTCCCATGCTCTGGGATGGCCCTGCTGGAGCAGGGAGGTGGGAGCAGATGACCAGTGTGGTCCCTTCCAGCCTGACCAAGTCTGTGATTCTGTGGTCATCCCCTGTGTCGAGGGCAGCAGGAGGAGGGGGAGGAGGCCCCACTGCACAGGCTGACCTGCCTGCTGCGGGCATGGCACCGGGTGGAGAGGCCACAGCTGGGACTGAGCAGAAGGATGATGAAAAGCAGGCAGTGTTCCCAGGCCTGGTGTGGCAGGGGGCACCTGGGAAGCCTGGCTCAGGTGACAGGGCCCAAACACCCCTGCCTGGTGTAGAGGCATGGAGGGGAAGTACCAAAGAGAACAAGAACTCACCCTGTTAAGGAATGGGAAGTGTTGGCAGAGCAGCAGGAAAACCTGTGTGACGTGGAGATTTCACCTCCCAAAATAGTGTCCTTGGGGAAAACAGTGGAAACCCTACACCTGCATGTTTTATAGTAAGAGCAGTCAAAACACCAAGGGAACACAACTCTGTTAGAGGACAATCTTAGCAACTGCCAGGGAGAATAACTGGATGATTTGGAGAGCCGGTCTGTCTGTAATTTGTGTGGCTCTGTGTACTTTAGTGCTTTGCTGAGCCATGCTCCAATCTACACATTTGTCCCCACAACCAGAAATTTTAGCTCAAACCAGTGAGTGTGAATGAGATAGTTAATGGAAGCAAAATTATCGCTATAAATTAATGTCTGAGTTGTTTTGATCCCTAACACCCACAAACAATAAATGCATCCTGCCCATTTCTTAAAACTCTGTTTATAAAACCATGATTCCCTATTGTCTCCTTTAAAATATGCCCCATCTCACATATTTCATTAAAGTTTTTGTTACTGTGAAGAGAACAAGGTAGTTACTGAACATTACACTTGCACTCTTACACAGACTTAGGGTTTCTCTCATCAATCAAAATGTATTTTGACAGCCGTTGGGCAGCAGCACGGGGAGCAGCAGCTGCAGTGGCTGCTCCAGCTCCACCCCGTGCCTGTCAGATGAAGTATTTCCTGCCGTCTTTCAGGATTTCTTCTGTAAAATGGCGCTAATGATTTAAAAATATTTTGAGCTTCACTTACGAAAAATCTACATAAAAACTGCATGTCGTTTTCATCTGTCATTTCCTGTCACCATAACTTAATGCGTATGCAGGCAATTAAGAGGGAAAATGAGATAGGAATACCAATTCAATAAATATTAAATAAAAGGAATTTGGGTAGTTTATTCTGGTTCAAGAGCCTGGAAATCAAGAAGCAAAGCTGTGCTCTGCAATACAGCCAAACACATTTTCAAAAACAGAGTTATGTACTGCCTGGGCATTTACAGATGATTCCTAGAAAATGTAGCAGTAATAAAATGTTCATAGCCTTAATTCCTTCAGAATGTGTTTGTCCTATATACACAGCCCTGTGATTTGTGGAAGTTGGGAGTTCATTACAGGTAAACTGTTGTTCCCAAGCAAGAGAAAACAAATTTGCCCGTGGCAAATGAAACTGAGACTGGCCAGAATCATCACAGTGAATTGCAGAGAGCTGCCACTCTAAAAAACTGGTCTATGTATTTGCTCAACCCAAGAAGATGCTAAACACTTGTGCAGTTCCTTGAGGCTGTGGACAAGACAGGGTTACAATTAGCTCCAATACTGGGTCTACCTCACATCTTTTAATTTTTTCCCCCTGAAAGGCAGTGTTGTCCTTGCCTGGTAATGCCTCATCCTACCCATCCCACATCACCTCGATGCTCTGGGAGCCTTGTGAAGGGCTGACACAGCAATGTGGCATTCTAGGAAGAGCCACAAGACAAATGATGAATCAGAATAAAACTGCCTCAGGGTAAGGAAGAGCCCGGACCTTTCTTTTTTTTCAGGATGTGTGTTATTGCTGCAAGCTTGTAAACTGCTTCACCTCTGCTGGCAAACATACCTGAGCAGCTCCCTTGTGGAGTCCCCAGGACAGCTGCCACTGTGTGACAGCACCGATGGGACAAGGGCCTGGGGGAGGTACAGAAACCTCCCTGCCTCCCAGAAAAGCAGCTCTGCTCATTCTCTTTGTATTTCTTTATCAGAGTCTTCCTCCCCTCCTAAATCACCAAGGGCCCTGCCTGCTGCAGCCACCACATTCCAAAGAGCTGGAACTGTTGCCAGAACTGGTAGCAGAAGGGGCATCAGAGCCAGCCTGTGTTGGGTGGGTGACATGGAGAGGTAACCGTGGCACTTAGGGCGGGTGTCCAACTCGAGTGTCACAGGGCAGTATTTAGTAGTTCTTTTTATGGCTGCTGCATTTTATCACTGCTCACAGGGAGAACTCCGGACCCTGTTTGCTCCCCCTTTCTCTCCTTGTATCTTCAAGGAAATGCTATCATGTAGGTCCTACCTTTTTGAATTCTAATGAAAAAAAAATTCAACTGCCATTTAAACAGAACTAAGAAACAAGAGACTATAGTAACAGCTTCAGGTCCTGCAGGAGAAGACTGATGGATGGAATGCATGAGTGTGCTGTGATCATTGTATCATATTGAGGGGTTTATTATTGCTATTTGGAGATTTATAACTGCTGATCACAATTCTTTTTGCCCTTTCTGGTAGGTGTTCTTTTGGGCACAGAAATCTAACCTTTGCTTATCTTTGAGCTGGTTATATTTAGACTTCAGAGCTGGTATGCTCAGGAGGTGGCCCAGTCCCAAAGCCACCACCTTTCTGTGCTGGAGCTGGGACAGGCTGCCCACTGGACAGTCTCTGCGTCCACAAGCCTTTGCAAACAGGGTGTTGGTGCCAGGGAGTCAGAACATGGCAAGGATACACATCTGCACCAAGGAGATGGGATGCACCTCTGGGTCCCAGGGATCAGACATAGCCAGAGCCTGTGAGAAGAAGGGGATCTGATATTGTGTTCATATCTGCTGCCTGTCCCGTGACAGTTCCTTCAGAGCCTGCCCTTCAGTGAACTTGGCTTCACAGAGTATCTGCTAGAAACTATTGAACCTGAAATGTAGTTAAACAAAAGCGAAATGAAAGTTAATGACCATATAAGCAGCTGATTCTGGAAAAGCCTTGTGACAGACACTTGAGAAATGCCCTGTAGTCACTGGAAGGAATTTCCCAAGGTCTCCTTGGGATGTTCTGTGGCTGTGTCAGCAGATGAAAATACTGTCTGTATTTCTGTAGCCACAGGTGATGAGGAATTGCTCCTACAGTGTAATTTAAACCTACTAGGCTTCTCTCTGGATGGGGTCAAGTGAACAGAGAGAGACTCCCTCATGTTTGATTTCATATGGCTGAACAAGATCTGCTTCATTTGTGCCTTGTCAGGGCTACAGAACTTTGGTCCATAAGTATAAGTTACACCAGTGCTGCATGTCTGGATTCAATGTGGATGTTCCCTGAAATGCAAAAGGCAGGAGCTGCTATGTTACACTGAGCTCTGAGCAGGCACAGACCTTTTGGGGACAAAGAATGGGAGCCTCCAAATGATTCAAATGGCCCGAAGTCCAGCAGTGTTAAAAGGTTCATTTAAATTTTCTCACAACCCTGCCACCTTCTTTTTGGCATGATTAATATGAACTGCAAGTTTCTGTTCTGGATCAGCCATTGCTTATCTTACCTTGCAGCAGAGCACACTGAGGCCTCATTCATTCCCACTGTAATTCAGGCCATAGTTGCCAGCTGGAAAATGATGACAGATTTGCATCCTGTTCTGCTCAGTTTAGGAACCGTGTTCACTGCCTTGCAGTAACAGTATATTTGCATAGTGCCTTTAAGCCCAAAATATTTTAGTTTTACATGACTTAAGGGTGGCCTTTCTATCAGCCTTGAAGGGCAGGGACTCCAGGGTTGGAATGTGGCAGCCAGTTACCAGCCCACAGTGTATAATAGTGTGCTGTGTGAGTATCTCATGCACATGAAACTGCAAACAGGATCTGAGCAGGCAGAAACCAGGCTGACCTCCCTAAGCCTTCCCTTAGCTACAAGATCTTCAACTGCCATAAATAAACAAGCCCTGAGCTGACCTCTCTTTTGAAGCACAGTCCTTCCTCCAGCATTGTGCTTTGCTGCTACAGACCCTCCGAGGCTTCTGCTGAGCCCCCCAGGAACACCTCCGACCCTGAAGGTGCTGTTGAGCCTCTCTGTGCCACCTGAGTGTCCCCACACAATGTGGGTACAGCTGTCTGCCTGCCACACTTAATGAGCACAGAACCTAGGCCTACAATTAAATTTTTTCAGCCATATTTCTCAAAGATCTTTACAGAAAAAGGAGGTATCCTACTCTTTATTTTATACAGAAGGAGGCTGGAGGCAAAAATGCAAAGAAATTAAGTAATGATTTGAAAACTACAATGCAGATTATCAGCAGAGCTCAGAATTAAGTTTAGCTCCCAGCCCCACACCCCTATCACTTTGTGTATCAAACAAGGCACAACTAAAAATCCACCACTTTTTAATTTCCATGGGAAAGAAGCAGTTCTGCTGCAGCTTTCTGTTTGACTTCCTTTGGATTTGCATCAAGCCAATCTGGCTGTGTTCTCACTTACTACCACCCTACAGAGGTTCTTTTATGTGTGATTGCCATTCAAGTTAAGTTTGAAGCTAGAGTTTAGTGGGATGAAATTTTTGGATACAAAATTCCCAGAAAATCTAAAACACTGAAACCTGGGTCTTGTGGGAAAAAAAAGAGAGAGGAAAAAAATCGAGTGGTCACTTCTCTCCTATCGCTAAATGGTCCCAGTCCAGTAGGAACTGCTGGCTCCAACCAGGCTGCCAGAGGTCTGGAATGCTTGGGACAAAAGGCCAAAAAACATCTTTTTTTTTCCAACCAGACAACATTTTAGGTGGAAAAAGAAGGACATATCTAGGGACACCCAGATGAATAGCAGCCCTAACAATGCCAACTTTCCTGCTCCCAGAGTTGTTTACACCCACAACATTAATTGTGATGCCAAACCGCAAGGCGAGCTGTGACTCCCTGAAATGCATGGTCTTTATCAGAAAGTCCAGATGAAGTAATTTTGAACTATTAGACACATTAAAAATGCCTGAGGGTGCCATAAACAAATACATGACACCTTCAAGCACTGATGCAATAAGGATGGACAAGAACATGAGGTGAGGGTGGTTGGGAGTAAAGGTCTTTTTCAGATGTATCCAAGGTAGAGCAAATTTTATTGCTGGGCTAGAAACAGAGCATCCCAGGAGTGAATAGCTCACACATTTGATCTGATCTTGGGCTCAGTCCAACTCCCACTGAAGTTTAATGGGAGTTGGATCAGGCCACTGCACTCACATTGTTTCCATGCATGGAAAACTATTTCCGTTACTTTGAATTACAATACCACTGCCTTTGGATTTTTTATAATAAAGTAAATCGAGGCCACTGTTTATATTCCAGAAAACTGCATTCTGGGATGCCAGCAAATATATTGCCTGTTGGGTTAAAAAAAATAAAATAAAAATTGGACACATTGGTTTAAAAAAACAACAGCTCCTAATTATTAAGCATAATTTCTCTTCCTTGTGCTTTCCTGGAGTCCACAAATATTTGAAGCATGAAAGGTACATATAAATTCTTCTCTGGTGGTTGAAATGGTGGAATCTGTAAAACTGCAATGTTTTATAAGAAACAGAGGTTTAATATAAAAATAATAATCTTCATGACTGGCTTACTGCTTATTGGCATATTCTGAGCATTTTAAAATTTACAGGGAAAAAAAAACCAACACCCTTGCAACGTCAGTAACAAAGGGGATGTATATTAGCAAACCCTTATATTGTGGGAATTGGCTTCTCTTGATTGTTCTGACTGCAAATGAACTCTGCAGATGCTGAGAGGTACAGGAAATGTCTTGTGCTAGAAACCGCATTTACTCCCTGCTTTATGAATTGGATTGTACTGAAATCCCAACGTGGTAAGACTGATTAGCAGACTTTGGTAATGCCTTCTGCGCTGGTACAGTGTTTTTACAGTCTTTTTATTACCATGGAAAAGCACAGAGAAGACTTCCACTGGTGAACGTACACCCACACTCTGAAGGCAAACATTCCTGTGGTTAACTTGTGCCAGGGAAGAGCACAGCCCTTGCCCTCTGAAAGCAGAAGGACCTCACCAAAAGAATAAAACATAACACACATACACACAAGCAACAGAGGGAAAGAAACGTCACTGAGGGGCATTTAATGTTAAAGAGAAACTACACAACTGGGCTGGTGATGAGGATTTAATGGAGCTGAACAAGGTGAGCACCTGCATCCACTTCAGAGAGGAGAAGCAGCAGCAGGATGAGGAGCGCTTACGCAGCCATGTGCACGTGTGTGTGTGCAATGCTTCTTTCCACTGACAAAATATGCTTGCAGACATCCCTGGCACTGGCAGCTTTTCCTCTCCATTGAAAAATTAAGTTTCAGCATAGGATTTAAAGGAAAAGAAAAAAAATAAAAATCTCCCACACCCAGCCCTGTGGTTTGAGCTGGGCAGATTTCCCTCGGCCCAGGTGGTACAGAAGAGCCAGGTGCTGGCTTCAGGGGCGCTCCCAGGCTGTGCACTGGTCAGCCACAGGGTGAACCTTCCTCCCTCACAACAGCAGGCTGTGAACTTTCCTCTACCCCACTGTGGTCTGGGGAGCATCCAAGAATGGTTTGCAATACTATGGATTTTAAGCCATACCCTCGTAGCCTTAGCTAACATTCCCTCTAGTGTGCCAAAGCCCTTTAGAAGGACCAACAATCAGTTCCAAATTCCCCAGTGCAGGATTTGAAATCTGAATAACTAGGACTCACCCATGTCTGGCTGTAATTTGTAATGTGCAGTAACTATTGCAAAATGCTGAGATTTCCTGATCAGAGAGAAGAAAGAACCCACTCCTCACTGGCTTTTTTCTGTAATGAAATAGCACGTGATACTGTGCTTTGCCAGCACCTCCCCAGCTTCCTCACCCCGACTGAAACATCCAAGGGGAGATGTACTCAAACACAAATTCCCCAGCAGACCAGTATCAAATGAGCTGGCCTGATGGGGGAAACTTCCAAAACCAAAACTTCTCTTAAATAAGCTTCTTTAATTATTATCACCATCTGTTTATTTATACAAATATAAAATATATTTATATAGATTTATATAATATAGATTTGTTGCTTTGGCGGCTCCCCTCATTTACAGACGTACTGGTCGACGATCTCTGTGCACTTTTTACACTTGACATAGCAGCACCAGTGGAACTTGCAGTGGCAGCGCTCCACCTGCACGCTCTTGAACTGGTCGTAGCCCCGCCCGCAGCACATCAGCTCGCAGCCATCCATGCCCTCCGAGGTTTTGTTGCACAGCCTGCCCTGCGTGCCCAGCGAGCCCGTGGTCTCGTTGCGGAGGCAATAGTCCGGGCTGGGGTCCACGTAGACCAGGTCCTCCTGGGTGGGCATGTTGAAGCGGGTGTTGACCAGCTCCAGCTTGCCCTTGCGGCTGATGCGCATGGCCGCGGCGCTGTCGTACTTCTCCTTGAGCAGGTCGCCCACCTTGCGGAAATCGGCCAGCTGCAGCCAGCAGGTCTTGAGGCTGCACGAGCCCGACACGCCGTGGCACTTGCAGGCCACGTCCGCCAGCTTGTACACGGCCTGCAGGGAGAGAAATGCAATCAGGCAGGGCTCTGTTTGCTCCTGCTGCACTGGCAGCTGGCTTAATTACAATTAATTCATTGCACTTTCAGAGTTGCTTTGATTATCCCACAATTTCTGTTGTTTCGCCCTTCAGAGGAGACAAAGGTCTTCTCCTCCCCCTGTTGCGACTGCTGTCTTCCTGTTCCCTAAATATTTCTATTTCTGGTCACACAGCCTGCAAACACAACTTCCTCACCCCACCTTCTTTCCCTCAGGCAGATTCTGGCTTGACAGCGGGGTCAAGAGCAGGAGAAAAAGAGAAGGAGCCCTCTTTGCTCTGGAAATTCCCCACCTCGCAGACCACTACAGCGTGGCATGTTTTTCCCATTCAGTGCTGCAGAAAGGGAACACCTGGGAACCAGCCCGTTTCCTACCACCCGCACCAGGAACTGCTGCTACCGTTACAGGGACACATCTGCATCCTTTGGAAATCAGCCCAGGGACCCACACCCTTTCCCTTCACCTCCCCCGAGAGGAGCCCGTCCAGGGGCAGTGTCCAGGGAGAGGCAGGCAGGGCTGTGGTGCACAGGGACACATGTCCCTGGCAGGGAGCTGGAGGTGCAGGGCTGAGCCGGGAGCCTTCACTGTTGTTCCTGCGCCATCTCGTGCCTGGCTCCCTCCACCAGCAGGGCTGTCACCAGGCAGAGGAGCCAGGATTTCAGCAGCACACACAAGCTTCCCATGCTGCCTTTCCCCAGACAATTTCAGCTACATTTACAGGAGCCTGCAGAGGCTGCGGATGCATCATACCCCTGGAAATCCAGCATCAAAGTTAGCAAAGAGTCTTGAAAGTTCAGGGCAGTGAGTGTAAAACCTTCATCAGAGTGAGCACAGGATGTGTTTGCTCTCCTCCTCCCCACACTAGCTGGGAGGAGAGAGAAATACTGAGAAATAAAACCCAAGGAGAATAAACTGAAATGCAGGTTGGGTTTGTCCTTCCCATTCATTTCAGAGACAGCTACAAAAGTGCAATGCCACGTGAGCTCCTGGCAGCTCTCAGGCACTGACAGAGCTTGCAAAGCAAGGGCTGGGCATCCCCTCACCACCAGAACCGCTCCGTGTCACAGCAGCTTGATCCCCCAGACCTTGGCTCCTCATCCTCTCACCACCAGGCTCACATCTGCTCTCCCAAGACCATTCTGCAGTGCTTTTGCCAGATCCCACGTGCCAGGCAGAGCTGTTTGGCATCAGCTGCAAAATTACCACCAGCTGTATATGGCGGGGGAGAGCAAGGAACAGGAGAACAAAACAGGGTGTTCTGAAAGAGATGGCCACGTGTCTTCCAGCCAGGTTTTCTGCTGAAAAAAAGCAGCCAAACAGAGAGGTTTCTTTTCTGCCTCACTTGCTGACACAGAAGAAAGCTTCCCAGCTCTCTGCTTTCATGTGCCAAGGTGATTAAGGCAATTGAGCATGCTGCAAGCAAACCCTTTTGCCTACAACAACGTTCTGGACCAGCAGGAAGAGGTCAGAGCTCTCCTACAACAACTGGTTGCTTCTTGCCTAACTAATGTCTAGTGCTTTTGACAGCTAGTGAAGATTCAATTTAGCTTAATGGCTAAATCACATGGAGGCTAACCCAGCTCCTGAGAAAGTCAATGGAGTGAGTCCTTAAAACAGAAAAGCTTTAGTTCTGCTCCTCAGAGCTCAATTTCCCTCACGGCGGAGTGTAACAGCTACAAGCTGGGAGTTAAGCACTTGTCTTGGATCAAACTGCAACTGCACAGGACCAACCACACTGTTACTTAGGGATTCCTGCTGCACTATGACCAGACAGGCTGCAGCTGAATTTCTTGAGCACCAGACACTTACTCTATCATCACTGCACTGCCAGCCTGCTTGTTATAAGCCTGTGTTAGCACTTTTTGGTTATGGCTCTGTCAAATCCCAGGCCACTCATGCCCCCCTTGCCCTTGCATGTGTTTTTATAAAGTATTATGATTCTTCCTAATCCTGGGCTTTGTTCCTTTAGAAAAACACTGCAACTCAATCCCCCTCAGTTAATGTCATGGGAATGAGTTCACTCTGACTTGGCTTTAGGCAACTGATGCTCAAAACATCTGGCCCATGTGGGTAGTGGCTGTTCTGGGGAAGGCGAGTGCTACCAGTGATCACAGGTGAGCATGGTGCCACTGAGCCCCCCACAGCTCCCACCACCATGTCCTGTGGAGGCAACCACAGCTTCTGCTGCTAAATGACTCTCCCACTCTCTCCTTTTGCTGCCCAGATGAGGAGAAAGCAGAGGAAATTGGAGAATTCCTCTCCGACCAGGCTCGGGTCGAGGTAAAGAATAACAGACCCCACATGCAGCTCTGAGGGCAGGATCTGATCGGTGGCCATGCCACTTAAACAGGTTGAAAATGCCTCTAATGGAAAGGCTTAAATAAGCCCCTTCCCATAAGCCCAAGTTCTCTTCCAATTCTTTTTGTGCAAGAATGGGAACAGGAAGAGAATTAGTGGGCAATTCCTATGTGGTCAATTAGCCAGACCCCCTTGCAGGCTCTCCTGGCAGTGCTGGAGTGAGTGACTGATGACTGAGGGCTGCCATGTGCTGGCTGGGTAAACAGCGTGCAAGGACCCACTGCCACAGCCTGCCAGACAAAGCCACAGATAAGGAATGGGGGAACAAGAGAGGGTAATGGAGGCCAATTGGAAGAAAAGACAGATGGAAGGAAAGGACATATTGAGATAACAGCCAAAGACTAACAAACAAGAGCAATAAAGCCAGCAGCCACCACCACAAGGACTCCGATGTGGAGTGAAGGGGTGATGGGGTCAGGACTGCCTGAAAGATAAAAGACCTCTGAATCCCTCATGTCTTCCCCCAGCTCCTTAGAACCACAGACAGAAGGGACAATCCTCTCTCCTGGCACCAGAGCTCCTCAGGATTCAAGGAGAACTTTATCACTCCTAGGAAACTGAGTGAAGGGATATGCCGAAAATCTGCCTATAAATCAGAAAGGATCAGCTGAAACCCTGGCTGTGAAAGCAGGGCAGGGCTGCAGTGGGATGGCAGCTGGTGGTCACTCTGCAGGGCTCACTGCTGGGTCTCCAGCAGTCCTTTCTTCCAGCATAAAATTCAGGGAATGTGGAGTTACACATGCACCTTCCTACTTACAAAGCCAGTATCTCAGAAGTTTAGGAATGCACGACTAGACAGGACCTCCTGGGTTTTTAAGTATTATCTCTTGCTATTGTAGGCACTGCTTCAAGTAACGTCTTCCCTAAATGCATAGGATGCCCTTTTAAAAGCAATTAGGTTTTCAGCCACCATTATTCTGATTGCTATTCCAACGATTAAGTATCTTTTTCTGATTTCCAGCCTGTGTGTATTTACTTTATGCCCATTTGCTATTGTGCCAAATTTGCCTTTTGCTTAAAAAGTACTTTTCCTTCCCTATTATTTCTCCCACAAACACAGACATCAGTCACATCCTCTCTCCACTTTCACTTTACTAGGCCAAATATGGCAAGCTGCTCTAGCCCACTTTCTTAAGAAAGATTCCTATCCCTTGGGTGAGCCCTAACAAGCCTTTTCTAGTCTGAGGTCATTTTACTTGGGAATATGAGAACACACAATACTTTGGGGCCTCACGAGAGTTTAATACAATGGCGTTAGTATTCTCCCATGTTGTATAAAAAGACTCATGGCTGGTGTGTTACAGGGTATTTACCACCTTCCAAGCCACATTACATCTGCAGTCATTTGCAGCTGATTGCTGCGACCCATTCTTTCCTACTCTAAACTAAAGATGTATTTCATACAAGGCCTCCAATGACGCCCTTAATGTTCTTTTACTGAGTGTCATTAGCTGCTGTACAAAATTCAGATTCTCCCCTGTAGTCATAATACCTCCCACTGTTGCATCAACAGAAAAGTTCATCAGCCCATTCCTAATGCTTGTATTGAGACTGAGAAACAAAAATACTAAGGGCAAGTCCTTGATGAGATCTGCTAATCAAGCTCCATGAAAATCAAGCTACATTCTTTCACACAACTTACTGACATCTTTCCTTGAACCAGTTTCTTGCCCATCTCACAGCTACTGCAGTTTTCATCATATTTCCCAGTTTAACCAAGAATTTCCCATGTGGGAAATACCTCAAATGTTTCACAGAAGTTCACATAAACGAGACCTATCAGATCTAGTCTGCTTTTGGAAAATCAGTGACGTTCTACATGATTATGGGATCTACCATTGAAAAAGGCTACTCAAATTATTTCCTATTTTCCTCTGAGATATGCAATGCCCCCCACTCCAACTTGAAGCCCCAGGCAAAGCACTCACTCATTTTGGGTACCAAAATTTCTCTGCCTTTAGATTCAGCCCCATCCTCATTGGCTGTCTCCTTCCAATCTTCTCCAATTTGCAAGGTTTAAAAAACTTTTGCTGTTTATTTTATTACCCTTTGCAAGGTCTGACTCAGCATGATTTTTACTGTTCTCACCTCCTCTTTACACGTCTTGATCTCTAAGACAGAGCTTTTCATTATTTATTTGCTATCTTTTTTTTTTTCCTCCATTCTTAGTAAGCTCTTGGTCTATTCCTAACAACTTATTCATTCATTGAGGTCTGGGTATTCTTCCTACAACCTTTTTTCTCTTGTTGGCATGCAAAGTTGTAATGGCTTTAGCATCTTTGACTTGAAAAAGTTCCAGACCTCCTCCACATCCAATTCCTTGGCTGAGCTTATTAACTAGCTCCCTTAGTTTATCAGAGTTTGTTTTCTGCTTTTGTTTTAAATCCACAAGCTTAATTACACATTGGTTTATGCTTCCCTTTAATTTAATCCAATCTAAAATGACTTGTGTTCATTTAATCTATGTTACTGCAGTTCACCTGGCACCTCAGACTGGGGGCCACACTCTGTCTCTGGACCCCTCAAGGCTGTTGGGGTCTCATGTTCACTCCCTGCTTTAGGTATTTATTTGTAGCCTTCCAAGTTCATGCTCCAGATATGAAGGATGTTCCAAGCAAGTAATGCAGAAAAGAATGTCACATGCAGGCTACTACTCCACCACACACCCCCTATTTCTAAGCAGATGCAGAGCCTCTGCCCATCCAAGCCAAAAAAAAAAAAAAAACCAATCCCAAACCAAAATTCATGAGTCATACAGCTTTCAAGTCCAGTTTTTCACCTACTGCAAATTTACCCCAATTTGATCTCGCACAAGAACCATGAAGTAACTTGCAATGCTTCGACCTGACACATCGATTTCACAACCAAAAAAAATGGAACAAATCATCTTTGGTGGCAAAATGAAGCTGGAATTCCATGCAGAAAAGACAGACATCCAAGGGAAAGGGAAAGGTAATTCAGTAACAATTAGAAGTAAGAAAGGGCAGAAAATTGATAAGGAAACTAAGGATATTGTTAGGATTGTGCAGAAGAGCAAGACTAAGCACACTTAATGGGATTTTTAAACATGAATTAGAAATAAAATGAACCTTTGAAAAGCTTACTTCTCAGGAAGAATGATAAAAATTTAGAATGCCCTGAGGAAAATGCACAAACATTCAAGTTAGTATTCCTGTTCTACTTTTGGAAAGAGGCAGGATTACACAGCTGCAGTGCATATGAATGATGCTACACCTTCCAGGCTATTAATCACAGACAGAGGAATTGTGTGAAAAGCAGAAGTGCATACACTGAATGTATACAAAAGGGGTATGGGAAAATTGGGAAGGGTACACTGAAGTGACAGGAAAATGATTTGATGGCTGATGAGAACCTCTGAAAGTGAGAGAGTCTTCAGTGCTCAGTCTAGTTTGTCAAGAAAGAATGGGGAATAAATTACAGTAGATAAATACTTGTACGCCAAGGAAATTCTGATTACTAAGAGGATTTTGGATTTAGCTGTAAAAGTCAGAAAAAGAACTGATTAGAAGCTGGTGCCAGATAAATTCAAATGATCATTAGGTTCAGAGTTGAAACAGAGATTAATGCTGACAGCACACTACAAAGGGAAGTGATGGATTCTTCATTCCTAGGGATCCTCAGATCAAAACTGTGCATCGTCTCAGGAAATGTATCACCTAAATGCAAACTATTTATTGTGCCCACTACCAAGGTAACTGAGCAAGGCCTGAGTTTCAAAGACAACCAGGCTCCTGGCCTTATAGTCCCAAAAATCTAAATGATGGTAGCAGAAAAGAACTCTACAGGAGTCTGAGGAGAAAAAGTTCTTCTTTTCACCACCAGCCTGGCACTTTCAGAGCTCCAGCAAGCCAATTTCTTAGACATAAACCTTAAAAATGGGCCATAACAGCACCTAGTTTATTTGGAAAGGATTTAAATGTCTGCATATGTGTGCCATACATTATCTCAACAGACCCCAAAATTCCCTGGCTTTAGCTGGCAATGGAAGCCTGACATTAGAACTGGAATACTGTGCGTATTACTGACAATACTGAATATTACTGTATTGTTGTATGTATTGTTGTACTGTACTGTATTATTGAATGACCCTGAGATTAGCTCAGTTGGTTAGAGGATGCTAATATCACTGAGGTTGTGGGTTCAATCCCTGTATGGCCCATTCACTTAAGAGCTGGACTTGATGATCCTTGTGGGTCCCTTCCAACTAAGAATATTCTGTGCATTCTGGGCATAATACTGAATATTGTCTATAATATTCACAGAAATGCAGAAAACGTGACTGCACGCTTTTTCTGGGGTATCACTGGGTTATCCCCCACCAAACCTCCAAGTAATTTGGTATCCAGCCACCTCCAGCCTTCTGTCTCTGAGAAAAAGGAAGGGGTCAGCACTGGTCTTACCCTGCGGCCAGCCTCGTTGTTCTGCAGGTTCATCAGCATGCGGGCCTGCTCCTCCGACCCTCTCACATAGTTCTTCTCCCTCTCCTTGGCATCCACGAACTCCTTGGCGAAGCGGTATCCGTACTCGACGTTGTCGCCGCAGCCGCCCCACAGCCAGTCGCGGGGCAGGTCCTTGGGCCGGGCGGTGCGGCTGCAGCCGCAGCTGGACAGCTCTCCCTCGCGGCACGCGCGGCTGATGGCGTTCACCACGCCGGCCGCGCTCACCGCGTACGTGAACGCCGTCTCTCGGCTGCCTGCGGAGAGGGGGGACAGCAAATTAACCCCGCACGGGTTGCGTTCCGTGGGCCACGCGCAGCCAGGAGCACAGAATTTACTGGAACTAAAGAATGTGATGGGCAAGTGCAAGGGCTCCATCTCCTTCTGGATAGCAACTCCAGAGGCAAGGACAGCTCATCCTCTTTCCCCTTCGCTTATCCTTTCATTTTAACCTGGAGGAAACTCAACCAGCAAGAGGCTGCTGAAAATACAGCTGCTGACTTAGCCACTGCATTTGCCAGTAATTAGAAAGAACTAGTAACGAGGTTGGGTCTGTGCAAAAGCAGAACTCTGGTTAAGCCACTCTGGAATGGCTTTTATTTAATAGGGACATGCAGTCTTTATGAGCTCCTCTTCACTGAACTTATTTTGGTTTATGTAAGGTCAGCTGAAAATTGTTTGTAGACAAAGTAAAGGAAACTCATTTTTACACTACGGCATCAAGGCGGGGGCTCTTCCACTGCCTGCAGAACCACAGTGCTGGATGAAGTAAAACTCCCATGCAGACCATAATAAATGAGAGGACTTTCCATTAGCGGGTTTACTAGAGACTGCCCTGCTTGGCGTGCATGCCCTAGGCAGCTCAGCCAAGCAGCTGGATCAGGTCTCCAGCTCAGTATTCCTGGCAGGGTTTCGGCCCCAGTGTGACCGGGGCACCAGCACAGCCAGAGCACTGCATGAGGCCAAGCACCAGCAGTGCTGAGTGTCTGCAGAGAGGGAAAAGAGAAGGAGGCAATCCACACCTGCACTCTCACCACATGTCTCATAAATAGCTGAACCAACACCTTCAGAGCCATTGTGCTCATCACCAAACTTTCAGGTGATAAAAAGAACAACTGCCAAAGCTTCATTAGAATAAGCAATCTAATTGTGAAGGGCTGCTTTCACCAAACCCCAGCAAGATGCTCTCAAGCAAATTTTAATGACATCAAAGGGCAGATCCTCAAAGGATAGTTTATCACCAGCTCAGGAGGCTCTCAGTGCCAGCTCCCTCAGCAGGGCTGAGCTGATGCTCTTGCTCCAATTTGCACGTGCTGACAATCCCTAATTAATAGCAGCTTATCACCAGCTTAGTGGTAATGACCCAAGACAAAGGCAAGGCTGTAAATGGCATCCACCTTGCAGAACAACTTTTGATTTTTTACCCACCCCAAATGAGAGATGAACACTGTGGGTTTCTGCTCTGGAACACAGCTGATAAAATGCTGCAGGACATATCATACAGAAGGGAGGTCCTTACTCGCACGTCGTCAGAGGAGAACTATGTTCAGCAAACCTCCCTGGTCCAAGAGATAATGAGGAGTGACTCCTAGTTAAGGCAACTCAGCTGAGACTGGCCTGTAACGGAGTTAGGGTACTTCTTCAGTAACCAAAATCAAACTTTTACTCATCTAGTTTGTTTTGCATGTTATGGGTACTTTAAGATAACAGTCCAACGTGCAGTTTTGCCCCTACCTGCATGGAGAAAGCCCTGAGGACGCACCAATCATCCTTTTAAGGAGAGCACTCCCCTGTCTGCAGAGATTAAAATCCATGCGAGGAAAGGACCTCACACTGTGACAGCTCGTGCAACAGAGCCTGCATGACTCCAGGTGCTTAGCATCCTTACAGCCTGAGACCCCTGAAAAAACACTGGGATTTACACTTTTACTGTCCATATTTTAACCGTCTCCACCTGTCAAATGCAGCAGCAGAACTCAGCCACTGCATCTGCCTGAGTTGTTCGTGCTGCTGAGGATGGTAGTGGGAGAGGCTGCAACAAATCACAGCAGGGTGAGGGTTTCCCCCTGACCACCCTTGCTGCCCACAAAGCAAATACTTGGAAAAGTGCTTCGGTTTTTGTTTCTCATCTCTCAAGTTCAGCCCAGTTTTGCATCTCTGTTCAGTCCTCTCCAAGTTCAGCCCAGTTCCGCACCTTTGTGCTGCCATCTCAAAGGACTGGGGTGTTATTGCCCATATTTGTTTTGGTCTCTCGCACATCCCCGCGGGCCCTGGGAGCTGTGCCCGGCGGTGGGGAGCTCCACGGAGCTCTGCTGCCCTCCTGTGCCTGCCTGCCACCAGCAATGCTCCGGGGAGCCGGGGCCGCGGCCGCCCCCGGGGCACCGCCGGGGCTGCGGCTCGGGCAGCACCCGGGCAAAGCTCAGCTGCCACGGCTCGCCTCTCTCGAGAAGGAAACAGGAGAAGAACCGACGCCGCTGGGGAGACTGACACAAGAGCGTGTTGCTTTAATTTTTCTGATGAAAATGTTTTAGTTTCAACTTCAGTTGTTTTTAAAAGCATTACCTCAAAGTTTGCCGATCTCGAACAAAAAGAAGGAAAAAAAAACCTTCTCTTTGTTCTCTGCTTTTATGACTGTCTTTTTTTCCCCCTCTTTTAGCATTTGAAAAGGCAGAAGAGATAAGATCTTTGGCTCCAGAAAGGACTGGACTAACCTGGAAACCCCAGCCTTGCATTTAGGATTCTGCTGGAGGAGATACACTCTCTCCCCCCGTGAGGAAATTCTAACGTGACCTTTTGGGGTGCTCTGTCCTCTCCCCCTCATAAATGTAGCAGCAAGGAATGTGTCAGTATATAATATATAGAGCTACATATACACACACGTGCAATCTAAAATTTGTATTGACAGAACAGGAAGCAACTTCGGAAGGATCATTTTTTACATCATTAGACATTGTTATCGAATAAATCACATTTAAAAGCTAAGAGCAAGTCTCATGACAACACAAACACTAGGAGAAAACAATGCTCCAAAGCAGCCTGCTTCAGTGCTGTGGGTGCTCCTCCAAAAGCCTTGTATCACTGGACTGCCTCACTCCCATGAAAAGCACAAAATGAAGGTGTAATGATTAAACACAGACCGAGCAGCTCTCCTGTTTCTGAGCTGAGTCAAGTTCTGTAAAGGGGAAAGGAAACTGATCTTCCAGGTTTCTGAGTGAATGCTCTCACATGGATCTCTCAGGCTTTGGCCCAGTCAGGTTCTTCTCCCCTCTCACAATCCAGTGCAGCTCCAGAAATCATGTAATATATGCCATGCTTGCATCAGTGGGTGAGCAGCCCAGGGTTGTTGGCACACTAAGCACCTTCTGGGTCCTTCTAATCTCCTTTCCCCTCCCTCTCCACAACAATCTGGCATGTCTGTGCACTCTTGCAGATATTCTGGTCTCCAGACCTTTCTCGTGCCATTGGCACAGAGTACAGAAAAAGGGCTGTGGTCCAGATTTGGGACTCAGAGGTTGAAAACAGGAGACAGACACACAGTATGAACCCAGGGAAGAATGACTTTATATCTGGCATAACCTAAGAGATTAAAAGGCTTTGTCTTCTTCCCCAGTGTGGAAAATATATTTACTGAAATGATAAGCAATGACTCATTACGAAGCAGGAAAATGTAAGAGAGGAAGATGAAGCTATAAAGAGAAGAGGCAGCATCTCTCTCCTCAGCAGCTTATCACTGACACAGATAACAACCGTGAATCACCAAGGATCCTGGAATACCACAGGACACCTTCAGTGGCATTTTTCTTTTGTGCAGCCTTGTGCTGGAGTATAAACATCTGAACGTGCCCTAACTGACCAGAGAATGGTTCCAAAACTCTGCTGGGATAGGTTTTCAAAGGCAGCCACCTCAGACACTGCCATCAGCAGATTCCTACCATAGATACAACAGGGCTCAACAAATGCACACACCACAAAGCAAAGAGCAGGAGCACGACTAATGGTCATACCCATTGCATACCTTCAACACCTCTCTCTTCACCAACCACAAAGAAATCTACTCCCAATCTTAATTAATAGTACCAAATTCATTTTAGGGAGGAGAAATCCTCCCACTTCCACTATCCACTCTAGTTCCTTCTTCCTGTTCACATTCTGATTCTTCCTGACAGCTTTTCATCCTTCAGCTCTGATCTTTGCTCTCTCTTAGTTCACCCTCACTTCTCCCCTCCACTTGTGGACCCTCTCACTGCACCAACCCAAAGCTGCAGGAAGCTACTGGAGGATGAGTATTGCTCCAGAAGGGGAGATTCCTATTTTATTGCATCCTTATAGAGTCACAAGTATTTCTCTGGAGATTTGAAATTTACACCATTCTTTGGCAGAAGTTGCACGTGAGGGAGTGACATCAGAAAGGAGAGATGGAGGTGTATTTTCTCTCCTTTTCTTTTGGTGGATAAAATTTCAGTTTTCACCCCCCAAAGCACAAGTTTTAACAATCTGGGATGGCATGCAGCCGCATCTGGTCACCACCCTTGCTTATCAGAAAGTGAGAGATCAAGGATGCACAGATGCCTTGGATGTGTGACAGGAACTGGAAGTATGGTGTCAGGAAACGGCATTTCCCAGGGGAGTACCCCAAGGAAGAACTGCTGGGGTATGAGTTGGGCAGAAAGGGAGAGATTAGAATAGCTCTGGTGGGCTGAATTAGGAATTCTGCAAGACTGAGTAACACAGGCAGAAATATCCCTAGAATGACACATGAATTTCAGGATCAAATGGAAGAGATCACAGGACTTTGTGCCCTAAACGCCCCAGAGGTATTAAAGATGCATCCCTAGGTGCCCTGCTGCCTATGCAGCTTTTTTGAGAGTGAAGCCAAAAACAGTGCGAGCAATACTGGGGGTACAAGAGCTGAAGGTCTTTTTCCATCCCTCGAGCTCACAACCGAGAAATAGTTCTGATTCTTCAGTGTAAATGATTGGCTTTGTGGGTGGGAAACAAAACCTTCAGACAGGATTGTGGAGAGAGAGTGAGTGTGTGTGTGTGTGTGGCTGTTTTAACACCTTTTCTTTATTGGCCTGGCTGTCGGACATATCAAACCGAGCCCGGATTTCTCAGTTTCTTGCCATCAGATGATTGCATTTCAAAAGGAGCTGGGACAATGCAGCTAGGTCACACCTCAATTCAAGTGCAGCAATGGCCTGCCTCTTAGGGCCAGCGGGGCAGGAATTATAAAAATCTCTTCGGTTTACACAGAAAGTGGCACTACGGGGAAATGGGGGAATTTCCATGCCCGGAGAGTCCATATTTCCCACATCTCAGGGCTGCATTCCCTGTCCGAGATGCTGGGAACGATAACACGGGGCCATTGTTCCTGGCTCCAGCTTCTCCCCTCATTACCTTTACAGAAGCACACAGAACAGAGGCAGTCCCCCCTTTTCCTGACCTTCCCGTGCTCCCCCCCAAAAAACCTGTGTCCCCCGCGCTGCCCCGCTGCCTCCTGCTGTGGCTCCCGGTGGCATCGGTGCCACCACCCAGGCATAGGCAGCACACAGGCAGCACTCGGGCAGTGCCCGCACACCAGGGAATGGGAAAGCTCGTTGAAGGCAGCTTTAGGAGCTCCAATAATGGGGCTCATCAGTCCTGTGTGTGCATTTTAGGGACGGGACAGAGGTGTAGAGGGACAGCCGGCCTGCACCCAGCACTTCCCTGTACTGCTGGGTGTCCTTCTGTACTTCCAGGTGCTCCTACCTATTTTCATGACTCTCCCAAAGACGGAAGTGTTGTCCACCGTGCTGCAGTTCCACCGCCGCTGCCGAAACTGGTACTGGCACTCCTTGATGGCGCTGCGGGCCCCTTCCCCTATGAACACCATGTGCTCCTGGTAGAGCTGGCAGAGCTTGCGCTGCCCGGGGGACAGCCCCGGCAGCTGGCTGCACACTGGCTGCGCGCCGATGATGTACATCTCAGGTCTCTGGATAGGGTTCATGGCCAAAGACCTGCGATGAGAAAAACATCTCAGGGAGTGTGGAGGGAGAGGCCCCCTCCGCGAGGCGCCCGACACCTCTCCCCAGCAGCCCAGCCCAGCCCCGCTCCGGGAGCTCGGGCGCATTTCTCATGTCAGCTGCCTCCCTCCACGGCTCTGCCAGATGCGAGGCTTTTCCAGGGCTCTAGCGGGAGCAACACGGTTCGCCTGCAACCCGAGTTTAAACACAGAGGACACCCGGGATGGGGAGGGGGCAGAGAGAAAGCTCAGCAGTTTCTCCGCAGAAGAAAGCGAGCAGCTATTTTACACAGAGCCAGCGAGCGATGCCTGCCTTTGAGCCAGGCTATTTTCCGCTCTTCGGGGGAAGGGGGCTCCGCGGCTGCTCCCAGGGCTTTTGGCAGCGGGTAGGAAACCTTACCCATCCACTCCCTGTGCATTCCCCACATCCTAAAGCCCGGACGGCATTTCAGCGAGTCCGTACAAAAGGAGCCCAGAAATGCCTGGAGGAGAGGGGCTGCGTCCCACGTCTCCTGAAACTGGGCAGGAACAGTGGAAAGGGGGGGGAACCCTGGAGAGAAGCAAGCTGCTGCGAAAGAAGCCCGGCANGACCCGCGGGGCTCTTTTCGCCCGTAGGGCCGTCGGGAGGGCTCCCCGGAGCCTGCGGGCCGCCCCCGCCTTTGGTGCGTCCCCCGGGCCGGCGGGGCCCGAGCCCCGCCGCCGCAGCGGGGCGGGGGCCCGCGGGGG